>JAGGAV010008217.1:0-12998 GCA_017657295.1 Termitomyces sp. DKA64 | reverse complement strand
GTGGCAGGTGTGGCAGAGTGGCTGGAGCCCAAGAACAAGAAGGAAGTGCAGGCCTTCTTAGGGTTCACCAACTTCTACTGGAGGTTTGTCCAGGATTTCTCCCATCATGCCCAACTGCTATTCAACCTAACTACTAAGGATGCTGCCTGGAGATGACAGTTCCCAGAGCAGTGGCTTTTGACAATCTCAAATGCACCATCACCTTCAGACCTGTCCTCCTTTTTCTGGATGATGACTCCCCCTTCCAGGTGGAAGCCAACAGCTCCAACTTTGCCACCAGAGCTGTTATATCACAACAATCCCAGGAGGATGGAAAGTGACATCCAGTGGCCTTCTACTCAAAGAGTCTGGACACAGTTGAATGCAACTATGAAATCCATGACAAGGAGATGCTGGCCAACATCTGGTCCTTTGAGGAACAGAGGCATTTCTTAGAGGGCATGTAGCATAAGTTTGAAGTCTGGACAGATCACAAGAACCTTGAGTATTTCCAGATGGCCAAGAAGCTTAATTGCCAACAGGCCCAGTGGTCCCTCTATTTAGTGAACTTCAACTTCTCACTGCACCACAAGCCAGGCCAGAGCATGGGGAAGCCAGACACCCTGTCCTAGAGAGCAGACCACAGTTCCTGGGGGAGATGACAACAGCAACCTTGTGCTCCTCCAGCCCAAGTTGTTTGCAATCCAGGCCATGGAAGGCCTAGCTGTTGAGGGGGTGGAGGTGGAGATCCTCCAGGATATCTAGTGGGGCAATCAGAATGGTCTGCAGGAGGAACTTGTCACTCAGGTGGCCAGGGTGCTCAATTCTGGACACACCATCAGTGTCAAATCAGTCTATGCAGATGAATGGGCCATCCATGATGGACTCCTGACCTTCTGGGATTGTATCTACATGCCCAATGACCTGGAGCTCCACCAGAGCATTGTAGAGCAACACCACAATTCTTGAATTGTAGGACACCCTGGCTGGTGGAAAATGCTAGAGCTGGTGTCCCAGAACTACTGGTGGCCCCGGATGTGCCAGTATATTGGATCCTACACTAGTACATGTGATCTCTGTCTCTGGACCAGGCCCCAATGCTGCCTCCCCCCTGGCCAGCTGCCTATCCCCATGGAGTGATGGAGTGTTGCCTCAGTAGACTTCATTGTGGAACTCCCCAACACCCACAGCTATGACACCATCATGATAGTGGTAGACCTCTATGGCAAGCAAGCACATTTCATCCCTACCCACACCACTTGCTCTGCCATGGGCACTGCTAACCTGTACCAGAGAAATGTCTAGAAGCTGCATGGCCTCTCTGATGCCTATGTGTCTGACCAGGGCCCACAATTTCCATGGCAGACTTCACTTGGGAGCTCTACTGACTACTCAACATAAAGCTGCACACTTCCACCACCTACCACCTGCAGTCCAACAGCCAGACCAAGTGGGTGAAACAGGAGCTCAAACAATACCTCCACCTCTTCTGCAATGAGCACCAGGATGACTGGGACAAAGTCCTCCCCAATGCTGAGTTCTAGTATAACAACCACATTCATGCAGCCACCCAGTTTTCACCCTTCTTCCTGGACACTGGATGTCACCCACCACATGGGCTTTGAACCCCAGGCTCAACCTTCAGAGAATGAGGCCATGAACAAGTTCATGGACTCAATGAAGATTGCACAGGAAGAAGCCTGGGCAGCTCTGGCAAAGGCAAAGGACAACATGGCATGGTACTATGACTGCAGAAGGACTCCAGCACTCCAGTACAAGCTCAGAGATCAAGTCTACCTGGACACCTCCAATATTACAACTACCCAGCCATCAAAGAAGCTCTTGCACCAACAATTAGGACCCTTCACAGTAGAATGGCAGGTTATGTGGTAAGTTCAAAGGTTTCTAGTGAGTTAACCATCTTGCACTGGTGATGTAGATGTTACAAAGGCAGTGAGCTCATTTTGAGGCAATGAAAATGTTTGCTTTCAGGTTGAAGGTAAAGAAATGTCTTGCCATATAAGTGGCTTAAATAAATGATTGCCATTGTGCATTGTAATAAAGAATTGGAGATTAGAGATTGAAATTGAAGATGTAATCCTAAGTCCTTTATTCTACTTATCTCTTAAGCCCTTGACTTTCTTAGAGCTCCATGAGATTGCTCTCCCTGCCTTGTCCTAAACTAACTGTACATGCATAATATCATGACTGACTTGCAGCCTATGGCCAACAAAGATTCTAATAACAATGTCTGCCCTTTCCACACAATGTTTTTCATACATGTTTTAACATCTTGCCTTTCCAGAATGCTTGTGCTGTTAGTGATTTTTACTTCGGAGATGATGACAGTAGTAGTGATGATGGTGACAATGAAGATCTTGGTGACAACAAAGATCCTGGCAATCTTGTAGCAGCAATAATGATGGTGCTCATCTTGTACATGGTATCCTCCCTGATGATGAGAATGACCTAGCACAATCAGTCAGGGAGCTTTGTACTCAGTTGGAAGATTTGCAGGTGCAAGTGGCTGTACTATGTACTCCCACCCTGGAGAAAGGTACTTGTCTGCAAGACATTCCCATTCAAGTTTCCCAGACACAACACAATTTCTCACATGTAAATCCATGACAGCTGCAATGCCATCATGGTAGTGTGCACTGGTATTAAGTGCACTATACTTGTCATAAAACATATAATGACCCAGAGGTATTTATGTCCCTTGGACTCAGAAATGGGCCTATGAAGTCCATCCCAATGGAGTCCCAAGGCTTCACAGGGACCAGCAGGGAATGTAATTTTCCCAAAGGGAGCTGATTGCTCTCTTTGACCATTGGCACAGCTGATAGGTGGTGCAAAAGGCCTTAGCATCTGCCACCACCAATACCAACAACAGACATATTCTGTTGTTCTTTGCAAGCCAAAGTTCCCAACCAAGCTATGAGCCTGGTCAAGCAACTTGGTTATCATGTCCTGGTTGCAAGGTATGCATAATACCTCACATTCAAGCATAATAGTAGTCCAGACTAGCTCATCCACCACCCAACTTATTGAGGTTTCCCTTGACATAAGTAATGTCAAAATTGAATCTCAACATATAGTCTATCCACCATCATTGATGAGGTGATAAGTTCTGTTAAGTTTTGAAAAATTCAAGAGCTTTGTGATCAGTAATAACACAGATTCTATATTCTAGAAGCTTATCCTCCTATTTGAGGAGTGCTTCTAGCATGGCCAATGTCTCCAACTCATGTACAGCATGGTTCTGCTGTGCATTGGTGAACTTCTTCAACATGAGCCTGGCTGGCTGACATTTCTGCCAGCTGGGTCCTTGGCCATACATAGCTCTGATGCCTATCTTTGAAGTGTCACATATGAGCCATATCAGATCCTCTCTACAAGGATCAATAGGTTTGACTATGGGTGTTTCAGCACAGATCTGCTTGATCATGTCAAAACACCACTGGCAGATAGGACACCAGTGGAATGGCAACCCATTCTGCATCATGGTAATCAATGGCCTAGTATGTGCAGAAATATTGGGCAAGGAGTTCTTGATATAATTTACCAGTCTGACAAATCATTGCATATCATTGTAGGTTCTAGGAGTATGCCACTCCTGGATCCAATTCAACTTATCCATGTCAGGGTGAACACCCTGTGCATCAATGACATGGCCATGGCACTCTATGTGCATGGCATAAAGCTCACACTTCTTCCATTCCAGGTAGAGCTTAATCTTTTGTAGTCTTTCAAAGACTACTCTGAGGTGCTCATCATGCTCCTTAATTGAATCTGAGAAGATGAAAATATTGTCTCAGTACACATGCATCCACTTCCCAATGATGTCCCAGAAAATGAATCTCATTAGACATTGGAATGTGGCTGGCACATTACAATTGCCAATCTGCATGATGTTACTGTGGTATGTACCAGTAATGATCATGAATGCAGTTTTTGGGATGTCAGAGGTACATATTCATACCTGCTCATAAGCATCTGTAAGGTCAATCTCTGACCTTGTAGGTGCACAAGCTACATCTTCCCTAATGACCTCCTGATTGGATAAGGGCATAACATCCTTAACCATATTGACATTATGCTGACAAGCATTGAGTGCTGTCTGTAGAAAGTCATCCTTTTTTGGAATTGGTGCAGCCTGATCAGCTGCACACAGTTCCCTCCAACTTTGCACACACATAGCGGTCAATTTTGTCCCACAGTTGCTGCTGAAGTGACTTGAGACACCTTGACATAAAGTACAAGTAGTGTTTGGTCTCATCTATGAGATTTATCTCATGGTTGACCTCCTGCTGTGGAGGAAGTTCCTCCTTTATACTGTTGACAATATCCTGGAACTTGTCATACCACTGCTGCTAGTGATGCAGTATGTCATCTTCAGTCAGCCTCAAAGGCCAAGCCCTCCCAGGGCCTCTATTGGCCTGTGGTACCTCTTTTGCATACTTATCATGCAAAGCCATAAGACAAATTTCAGATTTGTCTGGTATATTAATCCATGTAGGATAACTTCCCATCCTACTGATCCATCTTCCCAGTGAGTTTTCAAACTCACTCAGATCTGATATCTCATCCTCTGTTGCCATTTGGTACACTTTGGCTGGAGGGGTTGCATGTCTTACTCCTTCTTGCCATGTCAGGTCAGCAATGACCTGATTCCACTCCAATGGCATATGGGGGTCATATGCTCACTCAAGGGTTGGTTTTGTTAGGGGACTTCCTTTTCCAACCTCTGCCCCTGACTGACACTGACTTGCCATGACCAATCCCACTCCTCCAAGGCTCATTTGATGTCTCTGGAGCATTTTACAGATCCCCAGAGGTCTCTGAAGACTCCCAGAACTTGCCATGATCCCTCAGTGAACACCTTTGGTCAACTCCAGTCATCTATACAGTCATTCCCAAACCTCTGCTACCCACTGATGTGCCACACTAAGCAGCAAGGATCCTTAGACTTATTCTCTTTGGATTCCTCTCTGTGAGGTGATTAGTTACTATTTATATTGTCAATTACTATTCTAATACACTTTGGATTCCCCTTTGCTAGCTGTGTGATTTAGCTGCTGCTCCTGGAGGTTGCCCTTACAGCAGAACAAGTCTCCAAATCCTGGTCTGGAAGCCCCTCATAGCTGCATGGAATTCTCAAGCCCCCTATCTGTTGCTTCCCCACCAGGCCTAAGCACCTGTAGAATTCTATGTCTCAGCTCACCAACCCAGACACTTCCTCGGAGGCCCCAGCCCCACAGGACAAGGCCTGGACTCACTTGCTACACCTAGAGAGCCAGGTGCAACTGACTCAATCCATCACATGACTGAACTCTCCACCCTTTGCCAAACCACCCAAGCTCATTTCCCAGTCCCTTCAGGCACTATTAGAGCACCTGCCCCCTACCTCCATGCCACCCTCAGCTGTGGGAACACCCCTGACAGCCCCTGTAGTTCCCCTTGCAGCTTCAGTGAACCCCTGAGCACAAATCCCTCATCCTGTGCTCCTGGATGCATACAATGGCAACCAGTCTGGTGGAGAGTGTTTCCTCCAGTTTTGCATCACCCACATTCACCTCAGCAGAAATGCCTTCAACACTGATGTGCTGAAAACAGCTTGGGTCCTGTTGTACATGAAGACTGGACATGCCTCCACCTATGCACTGTGGGTGTGTTTTGATGCCCTGGAGGTGTCAGAAGTTTTGCTGACTGGGCTGCCTTTGAAAGGGACTTCCAGGCAGAGTTCTTCACAATCAACCCCACCAACATTGCCTCCTTAGCACTACACAACCAGGAGCAGTATGGGCAAGGGAAAGGGATACTGGACAAGTATATTGACTCCTTCTGGGCATTGGTTGAGCAAGCAGCCTACCCTGACAGTCTCCAACTGTGCTTCATGTTTTGGGAAGGTCTGCACCCTGCATTACTGGAACATATCAACAACCTCACAGAGGGCTGCACAAATGACAAGCAGATTGCCACTTGGTATAAGGTGGCTTGAGATCAGTGGCAGCTCATGGAGATTTGATGGGAGCTATGCTGCATGCACCTGACTCTCTGCCCTGCTCCTGCCACCACTCTCTGGTACCCTGCTCCTGTATGTTCAGCATCTGCCTCTGCTCCAGTCATTGCTGCACTGCAACCCTTGCCACTGGGCATCCCCATGGATGTTGATGCCACTTGACAGCACTGCCCTGTGCTGTTACTGTGCTGGAGGTGCAGGAAACTGGGGCACTTTGCACAACACTGCCTGTTGGGTCTTGAGGTATGCTATCTCTCCACAGCTGAGCAGGAGGAGCTCCTCCTGCAACTGGTGGCCATGAAGGATGGTGCCAGAGACCCCTTACCAGATAAGCCAGCACCAGAGTTGATCCTGGAGGAGAGTGGCACTTGCACCCCCCTCCCAGGCCTGGAGAAGGATTTTTAGTCAAGCAACAGATGAGGTGTATGCCTCTATCACTGGGTACTAACAGGTTCACTTGTTTGTCAATAGAAAGTGAAATTGCCTCTCTCAATATTGACAGTCTTAAGACAACAGAACCTCAGTACTCCCCTCCAGACATGCAAACACCCACTCCAGACCCCAAGTCAACCTCCTCACAGCTGGCTAGGCTCTCCCCATGCTGCCCTGCCTAGGAATGCCAGCTGCTTCAGCAGTACATAGTAGCTGCAAACCCCTCTGCAAACTCCTTGCATCTTGACATGGAGATTGAGACTACAGACACTCAACAAGCCCATAGAGTCACTGCCCTCCCAGATAGTGGAGAAATGGGGCTGTTCCTAGATTTGGAGTTTGTGAAACACCACTGCCTGACCATGCAGCCACTCTCTAACCATGCAGCCACTCTCTGACCATGCAGCCACTCTCTGACCATGCAGCCACTCTCCTGACCATGCAGCCACTCTCTAACCATGCAGCCACTCTCTGACCATGCAGCCACTCTCTGACCATGCAGCCACTCTCCCAGCCCATTCCAGTGTTCAATATTGACAGAACACCCAATGAAGCAGGTGCCATCAACTCTGTGGTCAATCTTGTCCTCTACTACCAGAACCATGCTGAGCACATGGCCTTTGCCATCACTAGCCTAGGCAAGTAGGATATGATCCTTGGCTTCACCTGGCTCTGGGAGCACAATTCTGAAGTAGATTGGGCCCAGGATGAGGTAACCATGAGCTGGTGCCCCTGGAAATGTGCCACCTGTGCCACTGAGGTCAAGGAACAGTGCTGGGCTAAGGTTCAAGAGTGCATGGCCATTTGGGCTTGCCATACCAGTCATCACCTTTTGCAGATCTAGACCTTTTGGATCCCTCACCCCAGATGTCCCCCCATAGAGAGGCCCTCTACAAGGACAACCAGAGTAGTGTAGGGACCCCAGAGGAGGATCTGGGGGGGGGAGTTTGGTGGCTTGCATGACCTGGAACTCCCAGATGAGGTGGTGAAAGTTGGAGACCAGATATATGCCACCATCATATGCCCCCTGCCTTCTGTCATGGAGATCTGGGCCAGCCAGACCACCTCTTAGAGACCAGCCCAGGCCTTCATGGCAAACTCTGTGCCTTGGGAATTCTGGGACATTGTGCCTCCATATCTACATGCATTCGAGGATGTGCTTGACAAGGCCTCTTTTGACTTGCTCCCAGAGTGCAAGCAGTGAGACCATGCCATTTAATTAATGCCTGATTCCAAGCTGGCCAGCTGTAAGGTCTATCTGCTAGTGCCAAGGGAGCAGGATGAACTCAATGAAGAAGGACTGCTGTCTCTGACTGGTCCAAGACTACCAGGTTCTTACCACCATGACTGTGAAGAACTGCTACCCCCTTCCCCTCATTTCCAAGCTCATCAATAATCTCTGGGGGGCATGGTACTTCACTAAATTGGATGTCTGGTGGGGCTACAACAATATACACATTCAGGAGGAAGACAAATGGATGGCTGCCTTCCAGACCAACTGGGGATTGTTTAAAACCCTCATCATGTTCTTTGGACTCACCAACAGCCCCACCACCTTCCAGACAATGAGGAACAACATCTTCCAGGATCTCATCACTGAAGGCATAGTGTGCATATACCTTGACAACATCCTCATCTACACCAACATGTTAGAGGAGCACTGCCAGGTCACATACATCATCTTGGAATGCCTCCACCTTCACCAACTCTATCTCAAACCAGAGAAGTGTGAGTTCAAGCAGACCTGGATTGAGTATCTCAGGTTGATCATTTTGCACAGAGCTGCAGAAATGGACCTGGTGAAGGTGGCAGGTGTTGTGGAGTGGCTAGAGCCCAAGAACAAGAAGGAAGTGCAGGCCTTCCTAGGCTTCACTAACTTCTACCAGAGGTTCATCCAGGATTTCTCTCATCATGCCTGACCATTGTTCAACCTCACTGCAAAGGATGCCACATGGAGCTGGGGCCCCCCAGAGCAGACAGCCTTTGATGATCTCAAGTGCACTGTCACCTCCAGACCTGTGCTCCTTTTCCCAGATGACAACTCTCCCTTCCAGGTGGAAGCCAACAGCTCTGACTTTGCCACTGGAGCTGTTCTGTCACAACAATCCCAGGAGGATGGGAAATGGCATCTGGTGGCCTTCTACTCCAAGAGCCTGAATGCAGTGGAGTGCAACTACAAAATCCATGACAAGGAGATGTTGGCCATCATCTAGTCCTTGCAGGAGTGGCAGCATTTCCTGGAGGGTGCATGGCATAAGTTTGAAGTCTGGACAGATCACAAGAACCTTGAGTATTTCCAGATGGCCAAGAAGCTTAATTGCCAACAGGCCCAGTGGTCCCTCTATTTAGTGAACTTCAACTTCTCACTGCACCACAAGCCAGGCCAGAGCATGGGGAAGCCAGACACCCTGTCCTAGAGAGCAGACCACAGTTCCTGGGGGAGATGACAACAGTAACATTGTGCTCCTCCAGCCCAAGTTGTTTGCAATCCAAGCCATGGAAGGCCTAGTCATTGAGGGAGCAGAGGTAGAGATCCTCCAGGACATCTGATAAGGAAACCAGAATGGTCTGCAGGAGGAACTCATTGCTCAGGTGGCATGGGTGCTCAAGTTGGGATGTACCACTGGTGCCAAGTCCATTCATGCAGACAGATGGGCCCTCCACAATGGATTTCTGACCTTCCAGGACCATGTTTATGTGTTCAATAATCCAGAGCTCTGGTGGAGGATTGTAAGAGCAGCATTACAACTCCCAGATCACAGGACACCCTGGCCAGTGGAAGATGTTGGAGCTAGTGTCCTGGAACTGCTGGTGGCCCCAGATGTCCTGATGTATTGGGTTCTACACTAGTACATGCAATCTCTGTCTCTGGACCAAGCCCCAACATTTCCTCCCCTCCTGACAGCTCCATCCTCTGCCCATCCCCTTGGAGGGCTGGAGCATTGCCTCAGTAGACTTCATTGTAGAGCTCCCTGACACCCATGGCTACAATGCCATCATGGTGGTGGTAGACCTTTGTGGCAAGTGAGCACACTTCATCCTCACTCACACCACCTGCTCTGCCATGGGTGCTGCAAACCTTCACTGGAAGAATATCTGGAAGCTCCATGGCCTCTCCAATGCCTACATGTCTGACTGGGATCCACAATTCATGGCAGGATTCACCCAGGAGCTCTACTGTCTACTTAATGTGAAGCTTCAAACCTCCACCACCTACCATCTGCAGTCTGATGGCCAGACCAAGTGCATGAACCAGGAGCTCAAACAATACCTCCACCTCTTCTGCAACAAGTGCCAGGACAACTGGGACAAACTCCTCCCTGATGCCAAGTTCCAGTACAACAACCACATTCATGTGGCCACCCAGTTTTCACCCTTCTTCCCAGACACTGAATGTCACCCACACATGGGCTTTGAACCCCAAGCCTGACTGTCAGGGGACTACCCTTTTCTGACCTCCACCCCTGTCTGACACTGACTCTCCTTGCCCATTTCCACCTCTCCAAGGCTTGCTTGAGGACTCTGGTGTATTCTACAGGTCTCTGGAGATCTTCAGAGACCCCTGGAACTCTCTGTGATCCATCATTGTATACTTTGGCTAACTCCAGTCACCTACACAGTTGTTCCCATGCCTCTGTCACCCCCTGATGCACTGCACCAAGCAGAGGAGATCCTTAGACTTGTTCTCTTTGGATTCCCCTCTGCTAGGTGATTCGTATACTAGTTGTATTATCTATTACATATCTAATACACTTTGGATTCCCCTCTGCTAGCTGTGTGATTCAGCCACCACTCCTGGAGGTTGCCCTTACAGCAGAACAAGTCTCTTATCCTGGTCTGGAAGCCCCTCATAGCCTGCACAGAATCTCTGAGCTGCTATCTGTCACTTCTCCACCAGGAATAAGCACCTGTGGAATTCTATGTCTCAGCTGGCCAATCCAGATACTCCCTTGGAGGCCCTGGCCCCACAGGACAAGGCCTGGACTTGTCTGCTACACCTAGAGAACCAGGTGCAGTTGACCCAATCTTCTCTCACATATCACATGACCAAACTCTCCACCCTCCACCAAACCACCAAACTCATATCCCAGTCCCTCCAGGCACTACTAGAGCACCTGACCCCTGCCTCCACACCACTCCTGGCTGTGGAAACACCCCTGGTGGCTCCAGTAGCCCCCTGAGCATGTATTCCCCATCCTGTGCTCCCAGATGCATACAATGGCAACTGCTCCAGCAGAGAGTGTTGCCTCCAGTCCTGCCTCATATACATCTATCTCAGTAGGAATGCTTTTGATTCCAATGCACTGAAAATAGCCTGGGTTTTGTCATACATGAAGACAGGGCATGCTTCCATCTATGCACTATGGGTGTTTTGATGCCCTGGAGGTGTCAGGAGGTTTGCAGATTGGGCAGCCTTTGAAAAGGACTTCTAGGTGGAGTTATTGCTAATTAACCCTGCCAAAACCTGTGGCCTTAGCACTATGTGACTGGGAATGGTATGGGCAAGGGAAATGGATGCTGGATGAGTATATCAACTCCTTCCAGGCACTAGTCAAGCAAGCAGCCTACCCTGATGGCCTCCAATTGTGCCTCATGTTCTGGGATGGCTTGCACCCCACATTGCTGGAACACATTAACAACCTTGCTGAGGGCTGCTTGGACAATGAGCAGATTGCCTCCTGGTATAAGGTGGCCCAGGACCAGTGGCAGCTTATGGAGATTCATCAGGAGCTACATCATGTGCACCTGACTCACTGCCCTGCTCCTGTCTCCACTCTCTGGTTCCCTGTCCCTACTCTCCTGGCACCTGCCTCTACTCCAGTCAGCTCTGCCTCACTACCCTTACTGCTGGGCATCCCCATGAACATTGATGCCACCCAACAGTGCCATGCCACACTGCTGCTATGCTGGAGATGCCAGAAACCTGGGCACTTTGCATGGCACTGCCTGTTGGGTCTTGAGGTATGTTACCTCTTCACAGTGGAGCAGGAGGAGCTTCTCCTGCAGCTGTTGGCCATGAAGGATGTGACCAGAGACCCTTCACCAGATGAGATAGCACTGGAGTTGACTCCAGGGGAGAGCAGCACTTGCACCCCCCTCCCAAGTCTGGAGGAGGATTTTTAGTCAAGTAGTGGATGAGAAGTATGCCTCCATTGCCAAGTACTAACTGGTTCACATGTCTGTCAATAGAAAATGAAATTGCTTCCATCAATATCAATAACTCTAAGACAACAGAACCTCAGTACTCCCCTCCAGACATACAAACACCAACTCTGGACTCCAAGTTGGGCCCACCAACACTGGGCAGACCTTGTCCAGGCCACCCTGCATAGGAACACCAATTGCCCCAGTGATATATGGTAGCTGCAAACCCCTTGGCAAATTCCCTATGCCTCAACATGGAAATTGAGACCACAGACACCCAGTCACTGCCCTCCTGGATAGTGGTGCCACAGGGTTGTTCCTAGACTTGGAGTTTATCTGGCACCACCACCTGACCACACAGCTGCTATCCCAGCCTATTTCAGTGTTCAACATCAACAGAATGCCCAATGAGGCCAGGGCCATCAACTCCATAGTCAGCCTTGTCCTCTGCTACTAGAACCACACAGAGCAGGCTATTTTTGCTGTCACCAGCCTAAGTAAGCAGAACATGATCCTTGGGTTCACCTGGCTTTGGAAGCACAACCCCAAAGTAGACTGGGCCTGGGGCAAGGTGACCATGAGCCAATGTCTCTGGAGGTGTGCCACCTGCACCACCAAGGTCAGGGAACAGCATTGGGCTGTGGCTCAAGAGCACATGGCCATTTGGGCTTGCTATGTGGGCCACCTTCCCATTGTGGATCTAGATCTTCTGGACCCCCTGCCCTTGGTGTTCCCTCATAGAGAGGCTCTCTACAAGGATGACTGAAGTGGTGGTGGGGCCCCAGAGGAGGATCTGCCAGGGGAGTTCTGCACCTCATGTGACCCAGAGTCCCCAGACAAAGCAGTGGAGATTGGAGATTGGATATATGCCACTACCCTATGCCCCCCATCCTCTATCATGGAAATCTGGGCCAGTCAGACCACCTCTCAGCAGCTGGCCCAGGCCTTTGTGGCTAACTCCACACCCCAGGAGCTCTGGGACATTGTACCTCCATATCTCCACACATTCAAGATTGTGTTCCCAAGGCCTCATCTCACTCACTTCCAGAGCACAAACAGTGGGACTACACCATCAAATTAATACTAGACTCCAAGCCTGCTAGCTGTAAGGTCTACCCACTAGCACAAAAGGAGCAAGATGAACTCAATGACTTTCTGCAGGAGAACTTGGCCTCTGGTCACATCTATGCCTCCAAATTCCCAATGGCCTCTCTGGTCTTCTTCATCAAGAAGAAGGACAGCTCCCTCCAGCTGGTCCAGGACTACTGGGTGCTTAATGCCATGACAGTGAAGAACTGCTACCCCCTACCTCTCATCTCTGAGCTCATCAACAATCTCCAGGCTGCATGGTACTTCACCAAATTGGACATCTGGTGGGGCTACAACAACATACAGATCCAGGAGGGAGACAAGTGGAAGG
>JAGGAV010008216.1:0-13013 GCA_017657295.1 Termitomyces sp. DKA64 | reverse complement strand
ATCATGTTCCAGTCGACGGACTATCTTCCAGTCGATAGGATCAGCGGCTCTTGTTTCGTGCACTACATGGTGGCTAGCACGAAGAGAAGGTGCCGCTAAACATAGAGCGAGGAAAGAGGCGAGTGCGAGCAAGCGCATCATACAAGTCTTGCGAACGTCCCATGTCCGTGACCTCGTTATATATTCGCTTCCCGCGCAGATAAGACCTGAAGACAATGTCGAGGTACTTAATCCATGAGAAATGATAAGGATTAATGGTGGTCGTACGACCTGCCGTAACACATGGTCAACACCAACTTCTCAGAAAGTCCATCTCCTTGGGGTGATTTTTCAAAAAGAAGCCGAGACTTCAGATCGAGAAAAACACAATTAGACTGTTTTTCACAGGTCGCTGTGAGTTCGTGTAGCTACTTCCATGTTATGATTATCATTGATTGCTTCACGCGCAGGACAGAAAGAGATGGAAGTACAGCAGGAGAATCGCCGTTCTTCTGAATGTGTTCCAAGGGAGAGGGTTTAAGACCGTTGACAAATAGCAAATTTCACGAGAGAAGAGAGAGAGTCCAAAATAGGCAACTCACATAGCCAGAACTCGCTTAGGCACAAGCACATCAAGAAAACTTATCAAGTTCCCAGGTTGTGAAACCAGGCCTTTTTTTAGCCGGAACATCAGACCCCGTAGCTTCAAAATCATCATGCGGATATACGTCAAATTAGCCATACACCCGGTCACAGAGAATAATCAGCATTAGCGCTTCGTGACAAGATTCAGCACTTACATTATTTCTTTTTGCGAAGCTGTACCTTATCCAGCCTGACATCAAAAGAATTCACAGAAAATTACTTCCAAGCCGCTTGATTGTATCCGCACTTACAAAGGGTACCTGGCAAGATCCATTCCTCAAGAAAAAGACAGGGAAGTGAAGCTCACCCACCCCCTGATTGCGGACAACTTGCAACCACGATCTGAGATGAGAGGTATCGAGGTTGCCTGCGAAGAAAGGAGAACTACGACTGGACGTGAAGATGTAGGCTCGAGGTCGATGGCAGTGAGATGGAAGATTTTGTTTCGAGGTGTTTATGAAAAATTTCATACGTTAGACTCTACAATTGTTAAGGTTGAATATCAGTAAGTCTTCGGCTCCGGCTCTGACAAGATCATCCATTATCAACGCGCTTTTCTTCTTTTCTACCATTACGCTGACTGCGACCCAGTCATCCGCCTCGATAGGACTTATTGTTGGAGCTCTTCGTCCTGGTGTGATGGCAGTCGCCGCAGCGAGATTGTCCCGATGAACGTTGTATTGGCAGATGACATATTTGTTGGCCGCGATGACGCCCGCAATACGACTTGATATTTTATCGATGAGAGGTGCGACGTGTGGACGTTTGGGAGTAGTCGACTTGATCAGTACAGCCTCTGTCTCAAGGACAGTTGCAATGGCATGGAGACCAGCAGCCCGCATTGTTTCCCCAGACTCTGTTGTGAATAATGCGTCACTGGACAGCAAACCTCACTATCATATAACTTACCAACAAGATCAACTGTTTTCCCAACCGAATCAGCTACAATCTACAAAATAGGAATGGAAACACACACCTATACCATCGGCTAGACCGAGCGCACAAGCAGCCTCCACACTGCCGCCTACATACTCTATCTTTGTCTTCTGGTCACCCTCTAGTTGTAACCTAACGTCAATGCTGTTGAAATAGTCTCTTGCTAGGTGTTTAAAGCTTGAGACTACTCGTTTTCCTGCGAGGTCTTCAACTGTCTTGATCGGACTCGCTTCTGGAACCTGCACCTGAAGGGAACACTTTCCAAACCCAAGTCGTGCAATCTCGGTGACCAGTCCATCCATTTGCGCTTCTAGAACAACATCGTGTCCAGTGATGCCAAGGTCGACGTCACCTTTGCCAACGAACGATGGAATGTCGGCAGCAGGAAGAAAAACGCTGGATAGAACGTGAGAAGGTAGTGTAACAGTAGTCCTTTCATGGCACGCACAGAGCGATATTGTGGTTTGAAACAACACAGACATCCAACCTGTTGCTTCGCCGGAATTGTATGTCCGCCCCTGACAATATGATAGCATCGCATCAAAGCACGATGAGAACAAGCGCGTAAACTGACCGGACAAAAGTTCTATGCACTTTTCATACAACCTGCCTGCGTGTATATGAGATAGATGGTTGATCTTTACGAGGACGATCGACGAAGTACCTTTCTTCGGGATAGCAAAGAGTAAACGTCCATCAAGAGTTTCTGCGTCTATTACGGGTGTCAGAGAGAGATTTCTTGAGGGAGGAGAGTACATCGCACTCATACTAGCACAGCAGCAGTCGTAAGTGAGTCTTTATATGGACTCGACGACGAAAAATTAGTGCAGTCGAACTTCCGAGGTTGGGCACAAATGGTGGCTGTGTTGCACGATCGTGCGAAGCACGTGTACATACGGGGATTACTTACACAAATATAGAAAAATTTGGAGCGTTGGTATTTTCTGGACGGGGTCCAGCCGGGGTACATAGCACATTGATGTATCCCCTGTTCCCGGATTCGAAAGAAATCATATTAAGTAAAACTTTTTCTAGGCCTCGATCGAGTTTCGAGTTCGATTTTCACACATTCGGCATTTTAGGAAATTTGATTTGTTGGGGGTTGGTTCTTTTCATCTTCGCAGATAAACTCGAATGATGCTAGCCTTACGAATTATTTGACATAGCTGAGGGAGGCTGACGTATTTGCTGAGTGGAAAATCTTGGCATGGATGCCGTGTCGACCCGCAGAATTTCGTTTGTAAATACTGAGTACTGAGTTCTAACGGAAAACCCCATTGCAAATATAATAGTAGTAACCTTGGGACACAAAACCCTGAATTAAGCGACGAACTGAGGAATTTAAAGTTCTGACCAACTCTATAGATTATTCACGAAGAGAAATGTGTATTTATAGTGCTAGATACGATAACGTAGATAAGGGGGTACAACGAATATCATTCCTTTTGACAGGGCGTGACAGTGTAATGGGTAACCACGGGAAGAGTCTGATTCCGAGATCTAGAATAGAATCGAGGTTTTTCTGTGACTATGTGTGGGAAAATGTCTTCACTTTTTGCTGTCTTGTGATTTGTTTTGTTTGTTGACTGACTCGGGGTTATGCTTTTGCCATCATGTGATCATGAAACTTCGATGTTAATGCTCAATGTCAAGTTAATTCGAGGATGCCGATGGAGCGGGTGAGGGCGGATGTGTGGGAGGAGCGGTTCGGTGAGAGTTGCGGAAAGAAATAGAATTATCAAGTCTGGATGTTCTCAAGCAACAGGACCCTTCCTAAGAGAGAGAGAGAGAGAGAGAGAGAGAGAAACCAAAACTCAAGCTAACTATGAGAGACTAGTTGGGAGTGAGTAGGGTGAGATAGTAGAATGTAATGAAATGGAATAGGGACAGCAGGGGGGGGGGAGCAAAAAATGTGTAACGATTTGTATCTAACAATGGACCTGCTCGAACAGTGCTGCAAGTGCGGTGTGAGATGACGAGGGGTTGAGTGTTGTTACTGAGGCTTACGTGTGAGTGCAGTGTGAGATGACAAAGATGTCCTGAGCCATGCTTGCTGGTGTATATAGGAAATGTGCTATGAACAGAGATGTGAAGGTAATATATGATGTGAGAGGGTAGCAAATGAGATGGTGACTTATCTGTACCCAAATTAACCCTGGGCAACCCCTCCTCTCCTACTTGCCTGATCCATTAATTTGAGGATGCCAATGGAGTGGGTGAGGGTAAATGCATGGGGGTGTGTCCAAGTGAGTGGGTCTGGTGAGAGTTGCAGAAAGAAATAGAATTCTTAGATATTCTTGAGTGACAGAACTTCCTGAGAGAGAGAGAAACCAAAGCTCAATCCATAGAGGTGAAGCGAGGAAGGGCTGGCTTCAAAGGGACTAGATGAGTGTGTGTGAAGTGAAGGAGAGAAGAAAGGTGGAGGATATACACTAGCTCATTTTCAATGTACAGCTTGTATGAGTCACTCCACCAGTGACCTAAGAGCTGAATTTCATAGTCAGAGTACCCTGCAGCCATGGTGGCTGATGCTGCACTGCATTTGAAAGTGTGCCCTGCATAGAGGCTGGGTTGAAGCCAGCAAGGGATCAGGCCTACTAAATTGCCTTGACAAAGGTGTCATAGACCAGGGCATGTCTGTCAGGTTGTTCAAAAAGAGGGGTGTCTCCATCACAAGGGAACTCTGAGAAGAGGGCCCTGAGAGCAGTGACTAGGCCAGTAGGGTGTCCAGGTGCTGTGGTAATGGTAATTGTGACCCCTTTACAGATGGGGTCAGTTTTTGAGTAGGGCAAGGTGAGCTTGATGGGGGTGGCCTCTTCAAAGAAGGGGAGGAATTGCACAGACCTCTGGAAAAGGTTGAGACTAGGGCTGTACTTACCCCCTTTTCCCACAGTAAACTCTCCACTGTGCAGGAGACAAGAGTATGCAAGGCAGCAGGCAGCATAGATGGACAAGCAGACAGAGACAATCCCAGGCCTGAGTTGGGTGAGGAGCAACAAGAGGGCAGGGAGGGTGATGGGTTGGACTGGCTTGCAGTCTTGTTCCCCATAGTAATGCTTGATGCCCTGTATGATGTGCTGCATGAGGGGTGACTCAACTGCAGAGAAGAGGAGGTTAGTGTCAATGTGAAGGGAGCATACCACCACAAGGTAGGCCTTGATGGTTTTGAGTTGCATCCTGCCACCAAGGCTTGTGACCCAGAAGAGGATGGCAGGTTGTAAGGCTGACAGTATCAAGCTGTGGAGATTGTAGAGGTTGTGCAGTTGAACATAAAGGATGAACTGTTGCTGGCCTGTGGAGTAGGTGCATTGTGTACTTGCAGCAAGCCCATGCCAAAGGTAAAATGCTATGGTCAGAGAGTGGTAGTGGTTTTGCTGGAACCACCAATTTGGAGGTGCTTTGAGGTGGGTTTCTTGTTGAGCCAAGGCATGATTAAGAACAGGCATGAAAAGGAAAAATCAGAAGCAGTCTCAGTGACAGAATTCTTGATAGAGGGTAACCACTCAGAAAAGAAAGAAAAATCAAGGTGGCAGGTGAGGGCTATCAATTGCTGCACAAGTTTCATGACCACCATTGACTGGATTGTTTTGTTGCATGATGCATTAAGGATGGCTTCATTGTCAATGTGGAAGATGATGTGGTGGCCCTGGAAGGACTTGCCTCAGCATAGGATCATATGGATCACTGTGAACATCTCTTTGACCTAAATATGCTTGCAGCACAAGCAGTGGGGGCAGCAGGCAGAGAATCATTCCACCCCAAAATGGCCACCCAGACCCTTGGTGCTGCTTGCATTGGTGTATACATCAAGCATAGGTCTGGAAGAGATGATGATCAGGACACCATTCCAAGTAGATGTGACTGTGCTCCACCACTTGATATCATTGTATGCAGCCTTTTGTGAAGACTGCAGAGGAAGACATGAGATGCTGGGATAACCTGTAAGGTAAATTGCAGAAAACCTGTGAGCTTGTCAAGCTCATAACATGTGTAGCAATGGTGCCTTGTCCAGCTGAAAATGAGCTCCTGCAGATAGGAGAGCTTGCCAAGTGGGAGCTGGACTTCCATTGCAACTGAGTTGAGTTTGAGCCTGAGGAACTTGACTGTGGTGTCTGGCCTCACAATTTAGAATAGCTGAAAAGTGAGGCCAAGCTGTGCTCCCAGGGTCAGGGCCCAGTTAAGGGAGTTGTGGATGAGCAAGTGAGGTGTGGAGGGAGCAAAAATCCTGAGAAAGTTGTCTGCATAATGGCAAATTATTGTGGGGATGTTATTCTAGAGTATTCAATGTAGGGCCTCAGCAAACAGGTTGTAAATGTAGGAGGCACAGCAGGCCCCAAATGTGAGAATGACATTGAAGTAAAATTTCTTCAGCTATTTAAGCTGAGGGGTGGCCATTCATTGGGGTGGACTGGGATGTGACAAAATGTGGATTCCAGGTCTAGCTTGACCATGAATGACCCAGGGCCTGCAGTGATGAAGTCTTGTATAGCTGGTCCACTACTGTAAGGGCAACCTCTGGGAGCAACAGCTAAGTCATGCAGCTAGCAGAGGAGAATCCAAAGTATATTAGAACTGTAATTGACAATACAAATGGTAAACTAATCACCTAGCAGAGGGGAGTCCAAAGAGAACAAGTCTAAGAATCCCCACTGCTTGGTGTGGCACATCAACAGGTGGCAGAGGCATGGGAACCACTGTGTAGGTGACTGGAGTTAGCCAAGGTATTCAACAAGGGATCACAGAAAGTTTTGGGGGTCTCCAGAGATCTCCAGGGACCTGTAGAACACCTGGGAGACATTGAACAAGCCCTAGCAGAGCAGAACTGGTTGAGGGGAGTTGGTGTTGGTCAGGGGTGGAGGTCAGAAAGGGTAGTCCCCTGACATCACCCCCCCTCTAGTGTATAGTGTCTTGACACATGGGGTAGAAGAGATTCTGGATCACCTGGTCTGCCAGTGAGAGGGGATAGATTCCTTGAATGGCTTGGGGTGCATCCAGGTGTTGTGGGTGGAACTCCCTGACCAGTCCAGGCATGTGCATGTTCTCCTGGGGTTCCCAGGAGATGTCTTTGATTCTGTAGCCCTTCCACCTCACTACTTGGGTGCTGGGGTCCTTCCATGGTTATAATATCATGCTATGTCATCCTTTGCCTTTGCCAGTGCTGCCTGGGCTTCCTCCTGTGCAATCTTCATCTGGTCCACAAACTCATTCACAGCTTCATTCTCCAAGGGTTGGGCCTGGGGTTTGAAGCCCATGCATGGGTGATATCCAGTGTCCAGGAAGAAGGGTGAAACTTGGGTGGCCATGTGAATGTGGTTGTTGTATTGAAACTTGGCATTGGGGAGGAGTTTGTCCCAGTCATTCTGGTGCTTGTTGCAAAAGAGGCAGAGGTATTGTTTGAGCTCCTGGCTCATGCATTTGGTCTGGCCATCAGACTGTGGGTGGTAGGTGGTGGAGGTGTGGACCTTCACATTGAGTAGTCAGTAGAGCTTCCAAGTGAAGTCCACCATGAATTGTGGACCCTGGTCAGATATATAGGCATCAGAGAGGCTGTGCAACTTCTAGACATTCTTTCAGTATAGGTTAGCAACACCCATGGCAGAGCAGGTGGTGTGGGTAGGGATGAAATGTGCTCATTTGCCACAGAGGTCCACCACTACTATGATGGCATTGTAACTGTGGGCATTGGGGAGCTCTACAATGAAATCTACTGAGGCAATGCTCCATTGCTCCATGGAGATAGGCAGGGGATGGAGCTGTCCAGAGAGGAGGCAATGTTGGGGCTTGGTCCAGAGACAGAGACTGCATGTACCAGTGTAGGACCCAATATACTAGGACATCTGGGGCCACCAATAGTTCTGGGACACTAGCTCCAACATTTTCCACTGGCCAGGGTGTCCTGTGATTCAGGAATTGTGGTGTTTCTCTACAATCCTCCAGCAGAGCTCTGGGTCATTGGGCACATAGATACAATCTCAGAAGGTCAGAAGTCCATCATGGAAGGCCCATTTGTTAACATGGACAGGCTTGACACTGGTGGTATATCCAGACTTAAGCACCCTGGCTGCCTGAGCAATGAGTTTCTCCTGAAGACCATCCTGGTATCCCTGTCTGATGTCCCAGAGGATCTCCACCTCTGCCCCTTTGACAGCTAAGCCTTCCATGGCTTGGATCACAAACAACTTGGGTTGAAGAAGCACAATGTTGCTGTTGTCATCTCCTCTGGTGCCATGGTCCACTCTCTGAGACAAGGCATCTGGCTTCCTCATGCTCTGGCCTGGCTTGTGGTGCAGCAAGAAGTCAAAGTTGGCTAGGTAGAGGGACCACCAGGCCTGCCAGCAGTTGAGCTTCTTGGCCATCCAGAAATACTTGAGGTTCTTATGATCTGTCCACACTTCAAACTTATGCCACATGCCCTCCAGGAAATGCCATCACTCTTCAAAAGACCACATGATAGCCAGCATCTTCTTGTCATGGATTTTATAGTTGCACTCCACTGTGTTCATACTCTTGGAGTAGAAGGCCACTGGATGCCATTTTCTGTCCTCCTAGGATTGTTGTGACAGAACAGCTCCAGTGGCAAAGTTGGAGCTACTGGCTTCCACCTAGAAGGGGGAGTCATCATCCAGGAAAAGGAGGACAGGTCCAGAGGTGACAGTGTGCTTGAGATCATTGAAGGCCATCTGCTCCAGGGGGCCTCAACTCTAGGCAGCATCCTTTGCAGTAAGGTTAAACAGTGGTTGGGCATGATGGGAGAAATTCTGGATGAACCTCCAGTAAAGTTAGTGAAACCTAGGAAGGCCTGCACTTCTTTTTTGTGCTTGGGCTCCAGCCACTCTGTGACACCTGCCACCTTCCTGCAGCTCCATGCAAGATGATCAACCCAAGATACTTGATCCAGGTATGCTTGAACTCACACTTTTCTAGTTTGAGGTAGAGTTGGTGAAGGCAGAGGCATTCCAAGACAATGCACATGACCCAGCAGTGCTCCTCTGATGTTTTGGTGTAGATGAGGATGTTGTCAAGGTATATGCACACTACACCTTTGGTGATGAGGTCCCAGAAGATGTCATTCATCATTGTCAGGAAGGTGGTGGGGCTGTTGGTGAGTCTGAAGAACATGACAAGAGGTTTAAACAATCCCTGGTTGGTCCAGAAGGGGGCCTTCCATTTGTCTCCCTCCTGAATGCATACATTGTTGTAGCCCCACTGGACATCCAATTTAGTGAAGTAATGCACCTCCTGGAGATTATTGATGAGCTCAGAGATGAGGGGGAGAGGGTAGCAGTTCTTCACAGTCATGGCATTAAGAACCTGGTAGTCCTAGACCAGTCAGAGAGAGCTGTCCTTCTTTTTGATAAAGAAGATCAGAGAAGCCATTGGGGATTTGGAGGGGTGGATACAACCAGAGGCCAGGTTCTCCTGCAGAAAGATGTTGAGTTCATCCTGCTCCCTTGGTGCTAGCAGATAGACCTTACAGCTGGCCAGCTTGGAGTCCAGCATTATTTCAATGGCATGGTTCCACTGCTTGCACTCTGGGGGCAAGTCAAAAGAGGCCTTGGCAAATATGTCCTTGAATGCATGGAGATACAGAGGGACAATGTCCCAGAATTCCCAGGGCACAGAGTTCACAGCAAAGGCCTGGGCCAGTCACTGAGAGGTGGTCTGGCTGGCCTGGATCTCTGCAATAGAGGGTGGGGAGCATAGGGTGGCAGCATATATCTAGTCTCCAATGTCTACTACCTTGTCCAGGAACTCTGGGTTATGTGAGCCACTAAACTCCCCTCCTAGATCCTCCTCTGGATGTCAGGGGACTACCCCTTCTGACCTCTGCCCCTGTCTGACACAGACTCTCTTTGCCCATTTCTGCTCCCCTGAGGCTTATTCAACAGCTCCTAGGCATTGTACAGGTCCCTGGAGATCTCCAGAGACCCCCAGAACTCTCCATGATCTCTTGTCAAGCACTTCAGCTATCTCTAGTCACCTACACAGCTGTTTCCACACCTCCACCACCTGTTGATGCACTGCCCTAAGCAGAGGGGATCCTTAGACTTGTTCTCTTTGGGTTCTCCTCTGCTAGGTGATTAGTTACCATTTTGTATTGTCTATTACATCTCTAATATACTTTGAATTCTCCTCTGCTAGCTGTGTGATTTAGCTGTTGCTTGCAGAGGTTGCCTTTACAGCAGAACAAGTCTTCTATCCTGGTCTGAAGGCCCCTCACAGCCTGCACAGAATCTCTGAGCCCCTATCTGTCACCTCCCCACCAGGCTTAAGCACCTGTGGAATTCTATGTCTCAGCTTGCCAATCCAGATACTCCCTCAGAGGCCCTGGCCCCTCAGAACAAGGCCTGGACTCATTTGCTACACCTAGAGGACTAGGTGCAATTGACCCAATCTTCCCTCACACATCACATGACTGAACTCTCCACCCTCCACCAAACCACTAAACTCATTTCCCAGTCCCTCCAGGCACTACTAAAGCACCTGACCCCTACCTCCGCACCACCCCCAGCTGTGAAAATACCCCTAGCAGCTCCTGCAGCCTTTCCATCAGCTTTGGTAGCCCCCTGAGCATGTATTCCCCATCCCATGCTCCTGCACACATATAACAGCAATTGCTCCAGCAGAGAGCATTTCCTCTAGTCCTGCCTCACCTACATTCATCTCAGTAGGGATGCCTTTGACTCTAACATGCTGGAAATAGCCTGGGTTTTGTCATACATGAAGATGGGACATGCCTCCACCTATGTGCTACAGGTGTTGTGACACCCCAGAGGTGTCAGGAGTTTTGTGGATTGGGCAGCCTTTGAAAAGGACTTCTAGGCAGAGTTATTTCTGATTGACTCCACCAAAACTGCTGCCTTAGTACTACATGACTGAGAACAGTATGGGCAAGGGAAATGGACACTAGATGAGTACATCAACTCCTTCTAGAAATTAGTCAAGCAAGTGGCCTACCCTGACAGCCTCCAACTGTGCCTCACATTCTGGAATGGCTTGCACCTCATGCTACTGAAACACATCAACAACCTTGCCAAGGGCTGCCCAGATAATGAGCAAATTGCCTCCTGGTATAAGATGGCCTGGGATCAGTGGCAGCTCATGGAGATTTAATGGGAACTACACTGCACACACCTGACTTACTGCCCTACCCTCATTGCTACTCTCCAGTACACTATTCCTACACTTCTGGCATCTACCTCTGCTCTGGCCACCTCTGCCCCATGACCCTTGCCATTAGGTTTACCTGCACCATGACCCTTACCACCAGGCATCCCCATGGATATCAATGCCACCTGACAGTACTGCTCCACCCTGCTACTGTGCCAGAGATGCCAGAAACTTGGGCACTTTGTGCAGCACTGCCCATTGGGTCTTGAGGTACATTACCTCTCTACAGTGGAGCAGGAGGAGCTCCTCCTGCAGCTGTTGGCCGCAAAGGATGCTGCCAGAGATCCATCACCAGACAAGCTGGCATTGGAGTTGGCCCCAGAGGAGAGCAATGCTTGTGCCCTCCTCCCAGGTCTGGAGGAGGATTTTTAGTCAAGCAGCAGATGAGATGTATGCCTCCATTGCCAAGTACTAACCAGTTTGCTTGTCTGTTGATAAAAAATGAAATTGCTTCCCTTGATATTGACAATCTTAAGACAAAAGAACCCCACTATCTCTATGCCAAGGTGCAAGGAGTTCACAGAGGGGTTCACAGCTACTATGTACCACCAAGGCAACCAGCATTCCCAGGCAGGGCAGCATGGATGGAGCCTAGCCAGCTCTGAGGAGCTTGGCTTGGGGTCCAGAGTGGATGTTTGTACATCTGGAGGGGAGTACTGAGGTTCTGTTGTCTTAAGACCATCAATATTGAGAGTATTGATAGACAAGCAAACCTGTTAGTACCTGGCAATGGAGGCATACACCTCATCCATTACTTGCCTAAAAATCCTCCTCCAGGCCCAGGAGGAGGGTGCAAGTGCCACTCTCCTCCAGGCCCAGGAGGGTAGTGCAAGTGCCACTCTCCTCCAGGGTCAACTCTGGTGCTGGCTCATTGGGTGAGGAATCTTCAGCAGCATCCTTCATACTCAACAGTTGCAGGAGGAGCTCCTCTTGCTCAGCCATGGAGAGATAGCATACCTCAAGACCCATAGAGCAGTGTTGCACAAAGTGCCCCAGTTTCCCACATCTCCAGCATAGCAACAGTGCAGGGCAATGCTGTCAGGCAGTGTCAACATCCATGGGGATGGCTGGCAGCAAGGGTTGCAGTGTGGGGATGATTGAAGCAGGGGGGCAGATGCTGGACATATGGGAGTGGAGTACCAGAATATGGTGGCAGGAGCAGGGTGGGGAGTTAAGTGCATGCAGCGTAACTCCTGTCAAATTTCCATGAGCTGCCACTGATCCCAGGCCACCTTATACCAAGTGGCAATCCACTCATCCCTCTGCAAGGTTGTCAATATGTTCCAGTAATGCAGGGTGCAGGCCATCCCAGAACATGAGGCACAGTTAGAGACTGTCAGGGTAGGCTGCCTACTTGATAACACCTGGAAGGAATCAATATACTTGTCCAGCATCCTTTTTCCTTGCCCATACTGCTCCTGGTCACATAGTGTTAAAGTGGCAGTTTTGGTGAGGTCAATTGGAAAGAACTCCACCTGGAAGTTCCTTTCAAAGGTGGCCCAGTCAGCAAAACTTCCAACACCTTTGGGGTGTCAAAACATCCACAGCACATAGGTGGAGGCACATCTGGCCTTCATGTATGACAGAACCCAAGCTATTTTCAGCATGTCAGAGTCAGAAGCCTCTCTGCTGAGGTAAATGTCAGTGATGGAGGACTGGAGGAAGTGCTCTTTGCTGGACTGATTGCTATCATATGTGTCCAGGAGTGTGGGACAGGGGATTTGTGCTTGGGGGTTCACTGGAGCTGCCAGGAGAACTACTGGGGCTGCTAGAGGTGTTCCTGCAGCTGAGGATGGTATCAAGGTGGGGGGCAGGCACTCTAGCAGTGCTTGAAGGGACTGGGAAATGAGCTTGGTGGTTTGGTGGAAGGGTGGAGAGTTCAGTCATGTGATGGGTGAGGGAAGGTTGGGTCAATTGCACCTGGCTCTCTAGGTGTAGCAAGCAAGTCCAGGCCTTGTCCTACAGGGCTGGGGCCTCCAAGGAAGTGTCTGGGTTGGCAAACTGAGACATAGAATTTTGTGGGTGCTTAAGCCTGGTGGGGAAGCTGTAAGGGGACCGGTCCCTGGACCATGTCCAACTCTATTCCAAGCTTAGTCCGACGACGTGCCCACTCTTAGCACATCCAAACAACCGCTTGATCTGTCCTATTCCCTTCTGTCTTCTAGTAGTCAGCCTTGGTGAGTCATATGCATGGACTTTACTCAGCATCAATTATTGTTAGTCATACTCCATTACATACTGGGGCCTGCTTAGTTAAAGAGCATTAGTAACTGTACAGCCAC
>JAGGAV010008215.1:0-13035 GCA_017657295.1 Termitomyces sp. DKA64 | reverse complement strand
GTACTGCGGGACCTAGGGACACTATGTTCACGTGTAAAATAGGTCTCGAAACAAATAAAACGATTCATCATCATCATCATCTAACATATTCGGTCATAGGTCTAGATTTCTAACATAGTGTAGTCAAACAATTGCCTAGCCTTACCTCGAAGCACGTGGAGAACTACATAAACCACAATGTACCATATCAAAGGATGTAGAAGAATCCAGTTAGTTTAATTTACTCCTTAGAAAATTTACATCGACGGAGGACCTTCAAGGCAAATTTACCGCCATTGCTCAGACTGTTTGGACACCTTGTCCGAATGAGGATGCGAACCAGGTAATTACTTACGAAGCAAGCGTCCCTACAACCGCGACCTCGTCAAGGTTGATCATTATAAAATACAGCAAGAGAGGTATACGCGTCTTTTATATATTTTTATGAAACTATCTAGAGAGCGCACACGGTGATGACGGCACCGGAGCTCGAGGTTTATAACTGTAGGAAGTGAGTTCGCCCGGAAATGCCTCTCCGCCCAGGATACTCAGTGGCTTCAGCACCATCAGCTTTGCGTGTACAAAACCATGACCCGAGAATTGAAACAACAGAACGAGATCTAGAAACAGATGCAGGAACAGACAAGTGGTGTATTATGTAGTGCCAGAGCCGGATCGATGAAAAAATACATATTAATTGGTCTGAGCACCCACAGCCTAAACCAATCATGAGTATAATGAGAGCATTCCAGATCACAATGACGTGCTCACCAGACGTTTCAAATGCTCCATAAAGACCTGCAAGCTAACATCATCTGTGAAGATGGGCTGACCTGCCCCAGGTCCACCTGTGGTGCCGTACATAGTCGCAGACATGTGCGTCGTGGACGGGTTGAGCTTGGACAGCAAGAAACGAGCCTGACTGCCACCCTGATCGCAAACAATGTACCTCGGAATGGGGAATCGGTCGACGAGGAGATCCTGCATTTCAGACGTCATATGATAAGGATTTGCACTCAAGTTCAAATATCACCGAAAAAACCCTACCTGAGCATCGGCTACCGGAAGTTCAAGGAGCTCCTTGAAATTCTCGTAACCCTCTTGATCTTGATAGCCCGCCTTTCTCCATTGCGCAATAAGTTCTCCATGGAAAATAAGGATGTGGAAAAAGGTGTCGAGGAGGAGAATGACGTCGTGCTTGATGGAAACACTATCAAGAAGCACAGGTTGTGAGGGCGTATCGATAGCATATGACATCAGCGTAGGCTGAATCATAATCAATGAATTATTGACATCTTCGGTATTCAGAATGTGCCTGTAGAAGGCGGTTTCGTCGGGACTGTTATTGAAAACTTGCAAGAATTGACTTCTCCGCAGGTGGAACATGAATTGCGGATAGATGCTGAAGTTGTCGGTGAGACGGAAAGACATGGGGTCCTCCTTCCGATAGTCCGCGAACTTTTGGCATAGGCGAATGAGCATACGATCAAGCCATCTCAAGACATCGGGAGAGTCGTCAATTTCCGCTTTGAACACCGCTATTCTGGCCATCAACACAGCAGCGGTTTCCTGGTCGAATGATATAGCGATGCTCGGGGAACCTGCCTCGGCAAAGTTGCGGGCGATGGTAGTCACACGCAGCCTCTGCTGACCGGAAGAGTGCTGATAATGAGTGATGAACTGGATCAGACCGCGGGATCCCTGTTGAAGGGGTTGACCTGCAGGTGTCACGACCTCGAAGTAGACGGCAGTAGATGTGCTAGGGTTGATAACGTTGATTTTCCAGGCAGAAGTTTGGCCGATACCGATTTCTGTCTCGCCCACACATGCGGACTTCTTGCCAGCTGAGATAGCGTGGCCGATAAGACCCGACACTTTGAGCTCTTTTGTCGTCTGGAACAGTATCAGCCACAGACACAATCAAAACAGATGATCGACGCACTTGAACATCGAAAGTGGCATTAAAGCCCATTTGAAGATGACCCTGCTCATCTTTGTTGAAAATCCGGAGGAAACTTTGCTTGAAGATCGAAGTAGCGAAAGAATCGGAAAGAACAATGACACCGTTGGTAGAGTTGGGGAGAGATTTCATTTCCAGCAAGCCAACCTGGTCAAGGCAGCCAGCAAATAGGTCGACAGCATGACCATTATTGGAAACACGCTTGGCGAGCGCTTCGTAGAACTATGTGTATTATTAGTTATCGCCCTGAGACTCCACAACTCGACGCACCTTAGTAGCCCGCTTGAAGTGCTTCACGCTATCCCTGTCAATGTCGTGATGCGAACGTATAGGCTCCTTGAGTTCGTTGCTGACGACCATTCCTGGACCCTCGGTCGCCGGCCCACCAGAGAACAGCATGATACGGGCACCGGTATTGGGGTAGGTAGTCTCCAACAAACCTACAGCTACGCTCAATGCAACACCAGTGCATCGGAGGGGGCGCTTGTCATTTTCGACTGGCCAAGGGTCGCGTGCCAGAGCTTCGAGAATTCCTGTGAGCTGGAACTCGCACTGCTGAACAGGCATAAGGAAGCGTGCAGCGCCGAAAGCTTGTTGAGGCATCGGTTGACCGGGACGTGGAGCGGCACGAGCCTGTGAACTGAGTCCAAGCATGTCCTGAATTTGCTTCGCCGAGTATTCCTTGCCTCCTCTAAACACATAGGACTTGCTGCACTCTGCGTAGCCAATTTCGTGGACTTGGGTCTGTACATGATTCAGTCTCTGACCTTGATATGGTATGTTATGAACAGTTACCATGGTTCCGTATGTGATCAGACCAACGAGCGCATAAGGCGGTATCAAACTCAAGCTGACGACGATAGCGTCCCTCAGAGCTTTCAAATCTTGTTCGTCCATGCATGTATCGACGACAAAGAGAAAGATGGGGGGAACTGGTGCTGGGCGGGAAAGCGTGTATTCGATAGTGGTATATTTTGGTAGGAGCTCGGCGGGGAGGTTGGTGTTGGAGATATCCTTGTAATGCGGGGGGAACGAATTGCGCGAGAGACAGAAGGGACAAATCCAGAGCTTTCCACGTATGTCAATTTGGCTGGAATGTAGTTGTAAGATGGAAGTGTAATGCGAAACGTTACGCAACTGACCAGTATGGGTTGAGAACCGCGCGACAGGGCGGTTTGCATGCGACTGGTTCATACAACACGGGTGGCAGGTCTTCGCGAAGCTTCAGAGGCGTGTAAAGAGCCGAAATTGGGACAACCGTCCTCGTCGCCTCTATGCGGGACGACGGCCAGACGTTCCAGGACAATCGGACACCTGTAAACAGGTTCAATGGGCGGATTTTTCTCGTTATTAGCGAAAATACGCACCATCACGCTCCTCAACGTCTTCAACATTCAGCATGGTGGAATAATGTGTTTCGCCGGAGAAGGTGTCGCAGACAGTCCCACCGCAACAGAGTTATAAGATAAATGTTGGCGACACGCCGGCCACGTACCAAAGTAAACAACGAACAAACAAAACAGGTGGCGCTCTCCGTTTTTCCGAGTCACTTCTTTTTATCACGTCTGCCACGACTCGCCTAATCTATTGAAACCTTGCAAACAATGAATAAGTATATCTTGGTCTCCTATTATTATTTTTTCTATTTTTCTATTTCGTCCCAAACGCCTACCTACTGGCCTGACAAGTTGATCATCTACTAGTAGTCTGAATCCGCAACTTTTACGCACTCGGATTTCGAGGTACCACGCAAGTCTCTCCCATCGATATTGGGCTCATAGTATATACGTTCTTCGGAACCAAGTACGGTGGCTCTTGCTATGTCATAAGCGATGACTACGTGCGCATGCCGAGAGGCTGCTGCCGTGCTCAAGTTGATCTCATGAAGTCATGAAAACTATCCACTCTTCCTCAGGTAACATCTTTTCATGTATTGTACAGAACTGAAATGGTCTAATTGCTTCCCGACGCACAACCAGTGTCAACCACGCAAGACGTCATCCTCGATGGGCGTCTATTTATCCCTGCTGATGTCAGTACTCTGTCGCTCTATTAGTATAACACACCGAACAATTCTCACTCTCCAACTTAAAGCCTGCTTGATAATGGATGCCGTTTTCGCAATTGTGAGCTCTGTTATATGTATCTGTAATATACTACCCACTGAACCTGATTTAGTTCGGGATTGCACAAGGCGCCCACTTGTTGACTGCGGAAACATCGCAGTCCGGATATTACCCGTGACCTCCACGTATCTGCACCTATTGCGAGCCTTGCTGCGCCCGCTGTAACGTGTTCCCTTCGAAAAGTAAACAACATACACCTTGGCCGTCAGTTCCAAGGCACATCACTTTTCGCCATCAAAAAGCCTCTCCATATCAGGTAATTTCCCCGGATTGCCCTCAATGAAGAGTCTTTGTTGCTTGTCCGTTGCTGGGAAAGAACCAATTTTGTTCGTTTTTAAGGCATTCGGCAACGTGCGTTGACCTCTCCTAAAGGATTTTTTCAAGCGCCCGCCTTCTAAGTGTTTGTGTGATCCACACAGCCATACGGGCCATGCCGAGGCAAAAGCCAGGGTTGCCGCTCTGACGAAGCCAAATATTTAGCGGCACTTGTCTCTTCCCTCTATCCCTCTATCTCTTCCGGTCACCGTGTCATCCTCACATATCCTTTTCCAAACACCATAGGAAAGCAGGGTCATGTCCACATAAAGGTTAGGTCCTTTGACACACAGTTTTACCAGCCTATACCCTCTTCGTATGTCTGTTCCGCCGCCGCCAGCTTCCATGACTCAACTACTTGCACACTGACAGCTGTGTGCAATATTCTTGCACAACATCGTAACGCTAGCCAATATTTGCTACGACACCGATTTTCGACAATTCGGAATGCAGCTCCATGAACATTCTACTTTTGAAGACGACGCCGATACTTTCAACTTCCTTACAGTTGCATTTGACCTGTATGGATTATCATCATCAGGCTTCTTCACAGTGCTAATGTTCTTTTCTTATGACAGTGTAACCCCCGTGACCCCCGAGAACGATGAACTGTCTCCGCTGCTCGCGACACCAGTTGCTGCGCCCCCATCCCATGATACCACTCGTATAGAATTTCCGTATGTACCCGTGTCCCTTCTTTCTATGCCGTCTTCACCCAAACAACCGGATAGTGGTTTCAACACATACGAGGTTGATAATGTCATAGAGACTCCTGGTGCACCTGTGATGAAGGATCTTGACTCTTTCACCGAGGGTACAGGCGCAGGAAGCTTCGCTGACTTCGTTGATGAGGACGATGCTAATGAACTTGTCTTGGGCACTCTATTAGCGCATCCGGAGCCATGCAACTCCAACACTTCAATCATAGCGTGGATCGAGGACGTTCGCGTCACCCGTCAATCCTCCGAGTCCATCGCCGAGAGCAACGCCCCGTGGGTAGGATGTGCCGATCTCCCAGATGACCCTTTGCATATGGAGGCTCTCGAGGTGACCGAGGCATTGTTGGGAGATTTTACCATTGACGTCGATGCAGAGGGGTCGAAGAATACGAGTGGCGATGACCATGGTGGTGATAATAATGTCAATGTCCATGTCAGTGTCGGCAGCAGTGTCGGCCCACGTATTCCCTCACCTAGTAATCTTGTACCACCCATGTCGGCCGCACTGACAGCAATGACCCCTCGCGCGATGAAACGAGCGCGGTCGCGCTCACCCGCCAGTCAGACCTCTCGTCGTGTGCGCTCAAGGTCCCTCTCGTCCATTGACAGCTTACCCCTTGATCCTGCTGCACCGCCCTCCTGGCGCTCAAACCACCCTTTGAAAGATTGACACTTCACGTATGCGAGAACTGCTCTGTTACGACATTTACATTAACTACAAGGGTTAATTGCGGCTTCGCTCACGCGAATTGCACAGGCCCCGAGGAGTATTTATGACCTCGATAGTGTGGGAGGTTCCCCTGGACATTCGATCGGATTGGACTCAATCACATATGGCATCACTCCCTCCTCTTTTGGGACTTCTGCCCTTATCTTAGGTGCTCCTCTTCCATACTAGCGCCCTCAGTGTGCATGACGATGTATCATGGGCATGATCTGCCCCGGCGCTCTGAGCGCCCTCTCATGCATGTCATCGCGGCTAACACATATATCATGATATCTTTTGCGGTAACTCACGATATGGATTAACCCACCTCCCATTCCCACCACTACCCCCCCACTCTCAATGCTTGTTTCCTATACATTTGCGTATGTACTAGTGGTACATCGCTCCCATCCTCGTTATCACGACCTTATAACTAGTCTCGCTGCCGCGCACCTGCCTCCTTAGCGCGTAGAGTTAGATTAAATACTACCCTACCTGCACTCCCATCACACCATACTAGTGACTGAATATCCTTCAATCGAGTTGCTGTGTTGTACTCATTGCATAGTGTGGTCAAGTTTTTTCTCTTCCATAAGTTCCTAAGGACTTTCAAGTTCGGCTTATGGTGCGAAGTTGAATGAGATTTTTGTTTTATCAGTGTCAAATCAAGGGTACTATATTTTGTCCTTCAAGTCCTATCCGACAGTCGTCGATGTTTCAATCATCAAATGACCATGAATTTTCAACCATGTCCTGCGTCTCCATGCCATCATCAGCTAGACATTATAAATAGCGAGTAACGGTTTTAAGAAGTTAAGGTTGTTTGTCGACCGAGATCGATAAATTATAGATGACGGCAGTTCAGAAACACCGGTCAGATCCGAGTCACTGTACGAGTATTTTCTTCCCCTCTTGAACCCTTCTCTGCCACTGCCAATCGAAATTGATGACATCTTGGGCGACGTTGATTAGACAACTGATTTGCTATCGTTCGGACTGGTTTCAAAAGCCCTTTTTGAAAAGCGCCCTTGTCTCGTGCCCTAGGGAAAATTATATAACATTGATCATGTAACTGACTTGTCATTGTAAAATTGTGGACACAATGTCTATACTTACTATCCCATGCTCTGGTGAGCTCTGGAAGAATGAAACTGGGTGGACAAAGTGGGGAAAGGTGCTCTGGAGAAGTCCAGAGGAGTGAGGATAATGGACAAGTGGGGAGCAAGTATGATATGGAGCTCTGGAGTCAAATATCAAGAACAGAAGGGAACTCAGGGCTGGGCTCCAAGTTGAGGGTGTGGGAAGTGTTTTGGAGATCACAGAGTTGAAAAGGAAGAGTCAGGGCAATAAGAAGAGAGGCAAACAGAGCCAGAAAAGTTGAGATGAGATGAGGGACTTGGAGAAAATGAGACAAGACAAGACTTAGAAGATAGAGACAAAGATAAGATGAGAAAGGAAACTGATAAGATCAGAACTGATAAGGTTGAAACTGACAAGACAGAACAATGAGACAGAAACACAAGAAACGAAACAGTAGTTCAGGTACTATCAAGGCTACCATAACAGATACTGTTTTACAACTTATATACTGGCTATGGGACCTCTTCTAGGGATTGTGGGTGTGATGGTGGGACTTGACAGAGACATGTGGGGCTGCTGGGTGTTGGTTCTGATCAGTTGGTGGGCCATGGCAGTATTCTGATGGGAACTGATGGGGATGCAGGCTGTGGATGATGGGAACTGATGAGAACTTGGGTCATGCCATAGTCATTGGGAAGCTCTGGAGTGATGCACCAGATTGAGGAGCAAGTCAGCAGTGTGGGCCAGGGTCAGGAGAGATGTTGGGGATGCCCAGGAGCTTGGAAAGGGTTGGAGGGCTTGATAGGGTCTGCAGGAGATGTGGTTGGGGTCCATTGGGGTCACTGGGGTATGCCAGGGAAGCTGTCAGGGAACTACCCCTTCTGACCTCTGCCCCTGCCCAACACCAACTCTCTTTGCCCAGTTCTGCTCCCCTGAGGCTTGTTCAATGGCTCCCAGGCATTCTACAGGTCCCCAGAAATCTCCAGAGACCCTCAGAACTCTCTGTGATCTCTCATCAAGCACTTCACAGCCATTCCCATGCCTCTGCTACCTGTTGATGCACCACACCAAGCAGAGGGGATCCTTAGACTTGTTCTCTTCAGATTCCCCTCTGCTATGTGATTAGTTACTATTTTGTATTGTCTATTACATTTCTAATATACTTCAGATTCCCCTCTGATAGCTGCATAATTTAGCCACTGCTCCCAGAGGTTGCCCTAACAGCAGAACAAGTCTCCTATCCTGGTCTGGAAGCCCCTCATAGCCTGCATGAAATCTCTGAGCCCCTATCTGTAGAGAACCAGGTGCAATTGACCCAATCTTTCCTCACACATCACATGACTGAACTCTCCACCCTTCACCAAACCACCAAACTCATCTCCCAGTCCCTCCAGGCACTACTAGAGTGCCTGACCCCTACCTCCATGCCACCTCTGGCCACAGAAACACCCCCAGTGGCTCCTATAGCCTCCTCAGCAGCTCCAGTAGCCTTCTGAGTGTGTATTCCCTGTCCCACACTCCCAGACATGTACAACAGCAATTGTTCTGGTGGAGAGTGTTTCCTTCATTCCTGCCTCACCTACATCCATCTCAGTAGGGATGCATTTGACTCTGATGTGCTGAAAATAGCCTGGGTTTTGTTGTACATGAAGGCAGGACATGCCTCCACCTACATGCTCTGGGTGTTTTGATTGCCCAGAGGTGTCAGGAGTTTCACAGATTGGGCAGCTTTTGAAAAGGACTTCTGGGCAGAGTTTTTTCCAATCAATCCTGCCAAGACTGCTGCCTTGGCACTATGCAACCAGGAACAATATGAGCAAGGGAAACAGATGCTGGACAAGTATATTAACTCTTTCTGAGCACTAGTCAAGCAAGCAGCCTACCCTGATGGCCTCCAACTGTGCCTCACATTTTGGGATGGCTTGCATTCTGCACTACTGGAACACATCAACAACCTCACTGAGGCCCACCTGGACAACAAGCAGATTGCCTCCTGGTATAAGGTGGCCCAGGATCAGTGGCAGCTCATAGAAATTCAATGGGAACTATGCTGCATGCACCCAACTCACCACCCTGCCTCTATCACCACTCTCTGGTACCCTGCTCCTACACTCCTGGCACCTGCCTCAGCTCCAGTCACCTCTGCCCCACAACCATTTCCAGTGGGTTTACCTGCACCATGACCCTTACCACCAGGCATCCCCATGAATCTTGACACCACCCAACAGTACTGCTCCATGCCACTACTGTGCCAGAGATGCCAGAAACTTGGGCACTTTGTGCAGCACTGCTCATTGGGTCTTGAGGTACATTACTTCTCTATAGCAGAGCAGGAGGAGCTCCTCCTGCAGCTGTTAGCTGTGAAAGACACTGCTGGAGATCCCTCACCAGATGAGCCAGCACCAGAGTTGGCCCTGGAGAAGAGTGGTGCTTGTGCCCCCCTCCCAAGTCTGGAGGAGGATTTTTAGTTGAGTGGTGGATGAGATGTACACCTCCATTGCCAAGTACTAACTGGTTTGCTTGTCTGTTGATAGAAAATGAAATTGCTTCCCTCGATATCAACAACTCTAAGATAAAAAAACCTCAGTACTTCCCTCCAGATGTACAAATACCAGCTCCAGACTCCAAGCTGAGTTCCCCAATGCCTGTCAGGCCCTGTCTGTGCTGCCCCACCTGGGAATGCCAATTGCCCCAGTGGTACATGATAGCTGTGAACCCCTCAGTGAACTCCTTTTGCCTTGATGTGGAGATTGAGACCATGGACACCCAGCAGGCCCATGAAGTCATCACCCTCCTGGATAGTGGCACCATGGGGTTGTTTCTGGACTCAGAGTTTGTTAAGTGCCACTGCCTGAGAACAATTGTACCTGAGACCTGCCCATATGACCCAATCTTAGACCCACAATCCTGGAGGAGTTCCCCCTGCAGGTATTTAAGCCATGGCATAGTAGTAGCTAAGTAGTCTTGATATTACCTACATTCTTGTGTTTGTTATGTCTCATGTATCCATCTCTTTGTTTTGTATTGTCTTGTTGAATCTGATCTCTTTTTTGATTGCATCTGTTTCTGTCTTATCAGTCTCAATCTTATCAGTTTCCTTTTTTGTCTCTTGTCTATTTCCTAAAGTCTCATCTCATGTCATTCCTGTCTCTTGCCTTGTCTCAACTTTTGGGACCTCCTGTACTCATAATCCAGACTCACTGAGTTTGTCATTAATACTCCAGAGCTCCATACTACTCATGCCTCCCACTTGCTCAATTACTCCACTTTCTGTAGGATCCACAGAAATACCCCAGACCTCCCCAGACCTCCACTATCTCCTTTCCTTACCCTGTTTCACTCTTCCAGAGCTTACCAGAGTTGGGGATCATAGGTTTAGATGTTGTGTCCACCTAGTAAGGGACTCACCCAGTGTAGCTAAGCCCCTGGGTCAGCAGAACCTGACAGATGGCTCCCTCCATCATCTTTGTGTGGATTACCAGGGACTTAGCAAAGTCACCAAAAAGAACTGGTATCCCCTCCCCCTAATTGGTGACCTTGTTGACCACCTCTGCAGTGCCAAAGTCTACACTAAGATAGACCTCCAGTCTGGCTACAACAATGTCCAGATCACTCTGGGACATGAATGGAAAACCACCTTCCACACTTTTTATGGCCTCTTCAAGTATCTTGTAATGCCCTTTGATATGATGAACTCCCCTGCTACCTTCTAGTACTTCATGAATGATATCTTCCATGACATGAACAACATCTTTGTTATCATGTATTTGGATGACATCCTCATCTACTCAAACTTCCAAGAACATTGGGGTCATGTCTGACACATCCTAGAACAACTCTGGGAGTACCACCTCCATGCCAAACCCAAGAAGTGCTCCTTCCACACCACCAAGGTTGAGTATCTAGGAGTTATTGTCACTCTGGATGGCATACAAATGGACCCAGCAAAGGTAGAGGCCATCTTCAATCAGCCCCCACCCCAGAACATTAAGAAGGTACAGTCCTTTTTAGGTTTTGCTAATTTCTACTGCCAGTTCATTGATAACTACTCCAGCATCACAAAACTCCTTGATCAACTTACTTGGAAGGACACCCTCTGGGACTCAAACAGTAAGTGCCAAGGTGTGTTTGCTCTCCTGAAGAAGGCCTTCACTTCTGCCTTGGTCCTCCACCACTTTGACTCTGGTCTCCCCATTGTACTTGAATGTGATGCTCTGACTATGCCATTTCTGGGATACTCTTGCAAATGGGTTCCAATAGCAAGGACCTCTGCCCCATCACCTTCTACACTTGCTCAATGATCCCCACAGAGCTCAATTACAACATCTACAACAAGGAGCTCCTCACAGTCATTGAAGCTCTCTAGCAGTGGAGGGCCTACCTTGAAGAAATCCCACATTGCATAGAAGTCTACTCAGACCACAACAACCTACAGTACTTCATGACCACCAAGCAACTCAGTCAACAACAAGCCCACTAGTTGGAAACACTGTCCAAGTATGACTTCACCATCCACTATTGCCTGGGATGACTTGGAGCAAAACCCAATGCCCTCATCTGAAGGCCAGACATCTACCCAAAGAAGTTGTCTGAGGCTGAATGGAATCAAAATAGCTCTGCCAACACCCCACATCTCAACCCTGCCTTTACACTGTCTCTAGACCACTGACTTCTGCTCCAGGATGGCCAAATATATGCTCCAGACCACAAGTCCATCCACCTTGACATTCTCTGGCAGCACTATGACCACAAGCTCTGGGGAGACCCAGGCATGCATAAGACCCTCCAACTGATTTCCTGGACTTACTTTGGCCAGGAATGAAGAAGGATGTCACCCAGTGTGTATGAGCCTGTGAACTGTGTCTCTGAGCCAAGGTCCCCTGACATTGCCCATATGGTCTGCTGAAGCCCCTCTCCATTGGCTGCCACCCATGGTCCTCAATCTTGATAGACCACATTGTTGAACTCCCCAAATCTGAGGGTTTCAATGCCATCCTCATCATGGTTTGCTGACTCACCAAGCAAGCCTTGTTCATCCCCTGCCACATCACCAACAATGCCCCAGAGTTCACCAAGCTATTCCTCTCTTCTCCAAGCATGGACTCCCAGACAACATAGTCTCTGACTGCAGCCCCTTGTTTGTCTGCAGGTTCTGGCAATTCCTATGCAAGGTGCTCAAAATCAAGACCAACCTATCAACTGCCTATCACCCAGAGACTGACAGACAAACAGAATGAGTAAACCAGACCTTAGAGCAGTACTGCTGCCTCTACATTAATTATTTACAGAACAACTGGCATGCAGAACTATCCCTGGCCAAGTTTACTTATAACAACACCCCCACTCTGCCACTGGGGTCTCCTCATTTCACACCAATAAGGGTTACAGCCCCTTGCTCACCCTGTTCCTCAAGGACATCCCCTCACATGTCACCCATGAAGTCACCAAAGACCTCTGGTCCCTTCACCAATTCCTCTGGAACAAGATCAACACTGTCAACTGAGCTTACTCCAAGCATGCTGACACTCAATGCAAAACAACCCCTGACTGGACCCCCAGTACCCTCATCTGGCTTGACCAATGCAACCTTAAGACCCAGAGGCCCTCAGTGAAGCTCAACCACAAATGACTGGGTTCCTTCAAGATTCTCTGGAAGGTCTCAACTCATGCCTACAAGCTCAACCTACCCCCAGGACTGAAGGGCCTCCACCCTGTCTTCCATGTCCGACTCTTTGAGAAGTATGATTTCGACCCCTTCCCCAGCCAATACCCAGGCTAACTGCCATCTGTCAAGGTCAAGGATGAGTACCACTATGAGGTTGACCATATCCTCAACTCCTACTTTGTCCATGGACAACTCTGGTATCTGTCAGGGAACTACCCTTTTCCAACCTCCACCCCTGTCTGACACCAGCTCTCCTCATCCATTTATGCTTCCCTGAGGCTCTTTTAACAACTCTGGGGCATTCTACAGGCCTCCAGAGATCTCTAGAGACCCTCAGAACTTTCTGTAATCCATTGTTGTATACTTTAGCTAACTCTGGTCACCTACACAGTTGTTCCCATGCCTCCACCACCCCCTGATGTGCTGCACCAAGCAGAGGAGATCCTTAGACTTGTTCTCTTTGGATTCCCCTCTGCTAGGTGATT
>JAGGAV010008214.1:0-13047 GCA_017657295.1 Termitomyces sp. DKA64 | reverse complement strand
ACTTGTCCAGGACTGTGGGTCTAATGCCAGGCTGCATGGGGTGGGTCTTGGGTACAATTGTTTGGAGTGTCCTGAAACTGGCTAGCCAGGTGTTGGTAGTGTCTTGATGTATAACCATGATGCATGCCAGGGAGGGTGGAGGGGGCTTGGGGTTATTCAAACACTAAGGGAGGGTCAGAGGGATCACAGTATATGCTGGGAAAGCATTGTGGGATTTCCAGGGAAGCATCAGGTTTTGCTGAAATGGGCTCTGAGGGTAGGAGAGGGTCATAAGGGTGGGAGGAGGAAGGACATGTGCTCTGGGCTTGCTGGGCTTGGTCAGGCAAAGTCTGGAGGTGAGGCAGGGGTCTGGGGATGGGTTGTGACAGCAAGCTGTTGGGACAAAGGTCTCATTGAAGTTGACACCAGGCCATTGATCAAAGCCCTGCACCACAACCAGCACTTTGAAGCAGTCTATCCCTCCATTGAAATGCCTAGCAAGACCCAATTGCTTTCTTCCCTGGAGGTAGGTATACAGCATGCCATGTGCCATTAGTTTTGAGGGAATTCATTTTCTTGCACATGGCAGTATACCACTCCAGCATGTGCTCACTTGCCATGACCTCACAATATGAGCAAGGGTTGTCATTGTGTGCACCAACCTTGTAGGCCACCATCACATTTGCATGCACTGCTTTGAAACCCCCAAAGTCAACTAACCAGTCTCAGGATGCCCTGAACAACCATACCCAAGACTTGCCTGCACAATCCAACCTCAGACCCACAGTCCTAGAGGAGTTCCCCTCACAGGTACTTAAGCCATAGTATAGTAATAGTTAAGTAGTCTTGATATTACCTATGTTTCCATCTTTGTTATGTCTCTTGTGTCTCTGTCCTCTTGTTCTGTACTGTCTTGTCAAATCTTATCTTTTCTGATTTCCTCTATCTCAATCTTATCAATCTCAATCTTATCAGTTTCCATTTTCAGTCTCTTATCTGTTTTCTAAGTCTTGTCTCATCTCATTTCCATCTCTCACCTTGTCTCAACTTCCCCAGTTAACCTTACAGTCACTCCTGTTTCTCATGGAAGCCCCTTCCACCCAGAACCCTTTAGAACTCCTCATACTTATAACTCAGACCCACCAAGTTTGTGTTATCACTCTGGAGCTCCATACCATGCTCATCTCCCATTTGTCCATCACTCCACTCCTCCATATAATCTGCCAGGGCACCCCAGACCTCCCTGGACCACCAATATCACCTTCACCTGCCCTGTTTCACTCTTCCAGAGCTCACTGGAGCTAGGGATTGTAAGTGTAGACATTGTGTCTGCCTAGTAAGAGACTTGCCCAGTGTAGCTGAGCCCCTGGGTCAGTGGAACCTGACACAGATCATATAGGCAATGTCAGGGGACCTTGGGTCAGAGACACAATTTGCAGGCTTATATATACCAGGTGATGTCCTTCATTATTCCTGGCCAAAAGTAAGTCTGGGAAATCCGTTGGAGGGTCTTAAATGCTCCCAGGTGTCTCTGGAGCTTGTGGTTGTGGTGCTGCCAGAGAATGTTGAGGCAGATAGACTTGTGGTCTAAAGCATATATTTGACCATCTTGGAGCCAGAGTTGATGGTCTGGAGATAGTGTGAAGGCTGCATTGGAGTCCAGGATGTTGGCAGAACTGTTCCAGGGGTCATGTTAGGTGAAGAAGGCATCTAGAGGGGCATTTCAGATTTGGTAGAGAATTCCTTCCTCATTCATAATCAGCATGGCATCAAGGTGTTCAGGGGGGATTACCATGCAGTGGTTGAATGCATTGTGCTCCACCTCAAAGGACTTCTTTGAGTAGACATCTGGTCATTGGGTGAGGGCATTGGGCTTCACTCCAAGTTATTCCAGGTGGTAGTAAATGGTGAAGTCATACTCAGACAGAGCTTTGGACCAGTAGGCTTGTTGTCAACTGAGTTGTTTGGTGGTCATGAAGTATTGCAGGTTATGGTGGTCTGAGTAGACTTATATATGGTGCAGGGTTTCCTTGAGGTAGGCCCTCCACTGCCGGAAGGCTTTCATGATTGCAAGGAGCTCCTTGTCATAGATATTGTAATTGAGCTCTGCAAGGATCATCAAGCAGGTGTAGAAGGCAACAGGGCAGAGGTCCTTGCTATTGGAACCCATTGCATTTGAGTACAATGGGGAGAGCAGGGTTGAAGTAATGGAGGATTGGGGTGGAGGTAAAGGCCTTCTTCAGGAGAGCAAACACACTTTGGCACTTACTGTCCCAGTCCCAGAGGGTGTCCTTCCAAGTAAGTTGATTGAGGTGTTTTGTGATGCCAGAGTAGTTATTGATGAACTGGCAGTAGAAATTAGCAAAACCCAAAAAGGACTGTACCTCCTTAATGTTCCAGGGCAGGGGCCAATTGAGGATGGCCTCTACATTCACCAAGTCTATTTGTATGCTGTCTGGAGTGACAATAACTCCTAGATACTCAACCTCAGTGGTGTGGAAGGAGTACTTCTCAGGTTTGGCATGGAGGTGGTATTTCCAGAGTTGTTCCAGGATATGTTGGATATGACCCCAATGTTCTTCTAGGGAGTTTGAGTAGATGAGGATGTTGTCCAAATACATGATAATGAAAATGTTGTTCATGTCATGGAAGATATTGTTCATGAAGTACTGGAAGGTAGCAGGGGAGTTTGTCATACTGAAGGGCATCACAAGATACTTGAAGAGGCTGTAGCAGGTGTGGAAGGCAGTCTTCCATTCATGTCCCAGAGTGATCCAGACATTGTTATAGCCAGACTGGAGGTCTATCTTGGTGTAGACTTTGTCACTGCAGAGGCAGTCAACAAGGTCACTAATCAGGGGAAGGGGGTACCAGTTCTTCCTGGTGACTTTGTTGAGTCCCTGGTAATCCACACAAAGATGGAAGGAGAAGTTGTCCCAATCAATGTGGAGAGTGAGACATGGTCAGTTGATACAAGGGTTGGTCACTTGGAGCCAGGAAAACCTGAGGATAAGGGGGGCAGAGGCATGCAACTTTGTGATCAATAGTTGGAGGTCTTGCTGTTGCCCATTGGTGAAGGTGACCCTTGTTTTTACACAGTGAGTAATGTCACTGGTGGAGGTCAGATCACCATTGAAGAGTTTTAGGGGGATTGGGAGGGGAAGTCACTGGGGAGGTTGTGGAGCAAGTGCCATTAAGGATTCATCAACAAAGTTGTCTGTTGTGCTGCTGTCAATCAGGGTGGGTATGGAGTTGGGGGAGAAGGGGAGGTTGGTATGGAAGAGGAGGTTGTGGGTGGAGTGCTAGGGGAGGTGTGCCAGGATGGTGTCCAGAGCAATTACCATTGTGCAGAGGAAAGTAGCCAGGGCAGAGGAGACATTGGAGTCTGATCTGTGATTTAGTGCATCTTTGGGACCTAAACTGCCAGGTCATTTTCTGTAAACTGATAGTCACAGTCTTCCCCATCAATAGTCCAGATGGCATGTCCCATCACCTGGCATTTAGGGCAATCATTGATGAAATAACCCTGCTCACCACACAGAATACAAGCCCCTTCCTTCTGTTGGCATGCCTGAGTTTCTGCCAGAACATCAATCTAGGGCCAATCCTTGATTCAGTTTGTGCATAGGGCTTCCTGATCATCTGTGGGGTCCAGGGGGCTGTCTGGGTCCAAGGAATTGTCAGATCAAGGGTCCAGAGGGTCTGGGGCATTGCAGAGATTGGCGGCATTAAGCTGGGCAGGGGGTCAAGGTCCAGGGAGTCAAGTGGTGTTAGCTGGGCCTTGTCTGGAGAAGAACCGGGGTGCAGGGTTAGTAGGCATTGTGGGGGCAATGGTTCAGGGGCTTTTGGTTACTCTGAGCTGCCAACCAGGGTTGCCAGAGGTGTTCCAGTTGTTTTGCAGGCCTTGGTTTTCACTCTGGTCTTCCTAATAGTGCTGATTAATCTGGGTGATAAGTGCCTTGTATCTGTCATATGTGGGCTGCTTGGGTGTGAGGCAGAGGATGTCCTTAATTCATTGTGGGAGGGCTCAACAAAGGGCAAATCAGAGGGCATTATAGTTCCATCCCATCTTGTAGGCTTCCTGCTCGAACCAGATAATAAAGGTCATAAACCCTTTGTTGTTGTGCATTCAAAGGTTGTACAAGTTTTCTTCTACCTCTGCTACAGTGTCAAATACTCTGAACTTACTGGAGAACTCCTGTGTGAAGGCAGGCCAATTGGAGAGTACCAGGTTGTTGGGGTTGAACTGGAGCAGTGTTGTGTAATGGTCAAAGACAATGCTCTGCAAGTAGGACATGGCAAAGGCCACTCATGAGCTCTCAAGCTGGAAAGTGATGGGCTTAGCTTGGAACATTGTAAGACACTGTGTTAAGAATGTCCACCATTTCCAGGGGTCTTAGCTGTTGAAGGGTAGCAGTCTCTGAATGTCAAGCTTCCCTTTCTAGGCCAGTGGGTCATGTGTGTCATTCTGGGCATTTTGGGTTCAGGGCAGGGGTCTGGCATTGTAGTAGTAATAATAGTTGTTCCTGCCTCTGCATTGAGGAGGGAAGTTGTCCATAGCCAGGCTCCATCTGCCAGGAGGCCCACTGTTGGGAGGCCTGCCACCAGAGTTTGGGCCCACATTGCCCAGGGAAGGTCCTGAAGCCCAGCAAGGAGGAGGGGGTTCTCTGGGGGTTGGTGGCCCAAAATTGTTGGCATCAGCAAGGCAATTTGGCAGAGGAATGAGCAGGGGTCAGGGCAGCACAAGGGGAGGGGCTGCTCTGGGGGCTCTGGGGCCAAGAGGCTGTCAGAGGGGATGGCAGGGGGTTGTTGCAGGGGGATGGGGCATATCCCCAGGATGTGTGGAGGTCAGCATAGGGGGGTCAGTCCCTGGGGAGCTCAGGAGCTCCTTCTCAAGGGGCAGGTTCTCTGCCAGGGGTTTCTGGCTCATTGATGTAGGAGAGAGTGTGGGTGGAAGTGAGGTTGTTGTTGGGGAGAAAGAGGTGGAGCAGTTTCTAGGTAGCACATTTGGGCTCAGTGGGCTGGTCCCAGGTGCAGAAGGTGCTGGGAACAGAGTTGGCTTAGGGGCAAGTGGAGAGAGCCAGGGTGTAAGCAGTGAGCTAGTTGAATAACACTCTGGCAGGGTTGAGGAACCTCAGAATATTGGACATAGCATTGAGCTCTTCCTGTTGGCAAGGAATGGAGGCCAGAGCATTGGCTTGAGCCTTGGTGGGTTCTTCTCATTGCACATGGAAGGAGCAGGTGGGGTCCAAGGGGTCTTCAAAATGGCAGGGGTTTGGGCTGGCATATATTTCATTGACTAGGGCACAGAGTTCTTCCTGGAGGCTGGCATCAATCCCAAGGGTGCTCCTGACATTCTCAGGGAGGGTGCCTTGCTGGCAGTGCTTGTAGAAGTCCAGGAGGCAATCTGCCCAGGTCTCTGGTGTTTCAGAGATGTTTTGATGTCCCAGGCTAATAACAAGGATTCTTGCTCTTTTTCCAAATTTTGTGGGAGCTAGGCAGAGGGAGCAGAGGACCTAGCACATTGTTGAATGTAGGCTTTGACTCCTTGCTGCCTAGGAGAGGGTGGGGCTTGGATGGCACAAGCAGCAGAGGGTTGAGGCCAAGGGGAAAAGTATCCATCAAATTGTTCTAGGGGGACCAGGGCTACAGCAGGAACAGGGTAGGCATAGTAGGGCCTAGGAGGAAAAGCTTAGGGCACCAGGACCATGGGTGCCCAAGGGGCCAATGGGGTGTCAGGCTGTAGGTGGGAGTAGGTCCCTTTAACAGGGTACAATGAGGGGTGGCATCAGTTTAAAGGTGGGCCCTGACATGAGCCCTGATTAATGGATGAGACATAGGGGCAGGATTTGGTTCTGGGGCTCATCACTGCAGAGTGGCTATAACATAGCAGTTGGGCATTGGGTAGAATGGAGGATGATAGGGGTTAGGTACTGGCCTATCATAATAGCTGGTTAGATAGCCAGTATGCAGGTATGCAGGATTGTAGTTAGACATCGGGAACAGAGTAAGGGGAGAGTCTTGATATTATGTCAGTTTCTGCTGACCCAGAGACTCAGCTACACTAGGCAAGTCCCTTACTAGGCAGACATGACATCTACACTCACAATCCCTGGCTCCAGTGAGCTCTGAAAGAGCAGGGGTATGTGAAGGTGGTAATGATGGTCTGGGGAGATCCAGGGTGCTCTGATAGGCTATATGGAGGAGCAGGAGTGACAGGTGAGTAGGAGGCAAGTATGGTATGGAGCTCCAGAGATGAGTTATCAAGGGCTTGGTAAACTTGGAGGTTGGATTCTAAGTTGAGGGTGAGGGGTTTTGGGGATTGACAGAGTGTTGAATAGAGTTGAGATAGTGAAGACAAATGTAACCAGGGAGTCAAGACAAGATGAGAGACTTTGAGATGAGGCAAGACTTAGAAACTAGAGATCAGAAATGGAGATGGAAAAGGAAACTGATAAGATGAAACTGATAAGGTCAAAACAGATGAGATTGAGACAAGACAATACAGAACAATAGAAATGGAGACACAAGAGACATAACAAACATGAGAATGTAGGTAATATCAAGACTACTGTAGCTATCACTATTATATGGCTTAAGTATCTGCAGGCGGAACTCCTCTATGACTATGGGTCTGGGGTCAGACCATATGGGCAATTCTTGGATATGATTATTTGGAGCATCCTGAGACTGACTAGCTGAGTATCAGTAGTGTCTTGATGCATAACTGTGATGCATGCTAGGGGAGGGTGGAAGGACTTTGGAGTTACCTGGACACTGAGGAAGGCCCAGGGAGATTACGGGGAATGCCAGAGAAGCATTGGGGATCTCTGGAGAAGTGTCAGGGGTTGCTGGAGCAGGCACTGAGGATAGGGGAGTGTTGTAGAGGTTAGGGGAGGATGAGGTGTGCTCTGGGCTTGCTGGGTTTGGCCAGGGTAGGCCTGGAGATGAGGCAGGGTCCAGGGACAGGTCATGACATCACCCTCCCTTCAGCATTGAGACCCTTCAAGGCACAGGGAAATCTCCAAGGGTTGGTGGTGGCATGGGAATCAAAGTCAAAGCATGACAACTTCTTCAACTAGAAGCTTTCCAGAAAAAAAATAAAAGGGGCCAAAATATGTCCAGCCTACCATTATTACCTTCCTCATGTCCTCCCCCCCACTATGCCCACTTCTTCCTCATCATCCCTGACCCTGCCCCCCTCTGATGAGAATGCTGTCAACATCTGGGTGGCCTACAAAGAGCATTGGGCAGAGTATGACTGGCAGCAGGATCAGCACAGGGTGGATGTAATGTACCACCACCATGAGTATCCCTGCTTCAGAAATGAAGATTGCTGACCCTTCCACCAGAATTGTCTCTTGCCATAGCTGGGCCTTCCAGGGTTCCTTTCCTGGCTGGGAGTTTGGGGCAGCCCCCCCAATCAGCCCCAGGCTCTTTGACTCATGCCTCCAGGGTTGTGCTGGGGCTGGGCATAGCACAGGTCATTCCTGAAGCTCAGTGGGTCATGCAATTGGAGGTGACCATGAAGCATTTTGTGGAGGCTGTTGGGAGGATCTGGGGGCCCCCTACTCCAGAGTGGTGTCAGGCAGAGGCACTGATAAGTTCCTCTGTGATGTCAGTTCCTATTCTAGCTGACCCACCCACTAGTGTGCAACCTGCACTTGTTGAGGGGAGGCCTGTGAATTTGAGGAGCTGACATTGGGCTCTCATAGGGACTCAGTGGTTTGCCTTCTATGCCACACAAGGCACAAACAGTGTTCTATCTTGTGGGATTGGTGGGTGGCCTGTATAGCCACAGAACAAGGATGGGAGGCAAGTTGAGTGGCTGAATGACTGGAGGGGCAGTGGGGCAGGTTGTTGGGGTGGGGAGAGGGGTCATTGCAGGCAGAGGCATTGGTTCCAGAGGGCAGAGAGAGTGGGAGGTGACCTGCAGGGAAGGTGGGTCCACCCCAGGGAGGGTGCAATGAGGTAGGCCCATTGGTGCAGGATAAGGGCAAATAGAGAGTGTCTCCACCCCCAGAGGCTGGGCCAAGCAAGAGGCCCAAGGAAGAGGTCATAATGGTGGGCCCTTCCCATTTGCACATTTACTCACCAGGGTTGGGGGCACTTGTGGGGCTGTTTGGGGACCCTGGCCTGTGCAGGAGGATAGCAGAACTTGAGGGATACCTTGTGGCATAGAGGGAAGAGCTCCAGGGGTTATGAGAGGAGCTGGCAGAGACATAGCAGGATAGGGACATGGCTTGGTGGGATTGTGAGTCTGTGCTCCAAGAGGTGGGGGAGTGGAGTACCAAGGCCCAGGGGCTCCAGGGGCACCTGGGGCAACTGGAGGCCTGTGCAAAAAGGAATGTGGCAGTGGAGCAGCAGTGAGTCTGGAGTTGCAGGTGACCTGGGCAGAGGTGGAGGTGAGGAGGCATCGGGAGGGGTGGCTGGCAAATGAGGCAGCTACAGAGCAGGGAAGGGTCTTATGTGAGTATCTTCACTCAGATTGCCTTTATTACTAACCTTGAATCTCCTTAGGCTGAGTCCATGAGCACCAAATCCTTCTGGATGGGGTGATGGCAGCCTTCATGTTGGTGCAGAACAGTGTGTGGAGAATGTTGGGGGACCTCCTGCCAGAGTTGGAGCAGGGGTTGGGGCAGATGGAGTGGCTTTTAGTGGGTCACCATTGACAAAATTTGGTGGACCCCAGGTCTTGGTGAGAGGTGGTGGTCCATGTAGAGGAGGCTCTACCAAGGCACAAGGAGCTGCTAGCCACAGTGGTGGCCCAGATGGAGATGGACATAGTGATAGTGGGAATGGAGAGGGAGTTTCTGGAAGTGGAGGGATGAGGGGGTTGTGGTCCTAGCATTGACCAGTCTTCTTGGACTTGTTCTTGTTGTATTGTTTGTCATATATTGTACTTGTTGCACCTATAATTACTGACTTTCTGCTGTTTTTCATGTGTTTTTCAGCTTGTATAAGGAAAAGAGGTGAGAAGGAAAAAATATTTGGTACTGGTAGGAGTTGAATCCTTACTAAATCCAGAGGTGGGGGTTACACCCATGGGTGCCATCTGTTCACACTAGTCCTAGGGGTCCTGGGGCTTGGTGGGATGTTGCTGATAGAAGTCCCAAAGCTTGGCAGGAGCTCCAGAGAGGTTCCTCCAGGGTTCTTAGGTGTCATCCTTGAGTCCATAGCCTTTTCAATGGTCTAGATACTGGAGTTGTTGGCAGACAAGGTGGGAGTCAAGGATATGGTTGACCTTGTAGTGGTACTTGTCCTCAACCTTGACAGGTGGAGGTTGGCCCAGGCATTGGCTGGGGAAGGGGTCTGGATTATACTTCTTAAGGAGGCAGATGTGAAAGACAGGGTGGAGGCCCTTCAGTCTTGGAGGTAGGTTGAGCTAGTCTTGGAGGTAGGTTGAGCTTATAGGCATAAGTCAAGACCTTCCAGAGAATCTTGAAGGGATCCAGTCATTCATGGTTGAGCTTAACTGAGAGTCTCCAGGTCTTGAGGTTGCATTAGTCAAGCCAGACAAAGATACTAGGGGTCCAGTTGGGGGTTGTTTTGCATCAAGTATCTGCATGCTTGGAGTAAGCTCAGTTAGCAGTGTTGATCTCATCTCAGAGGAATTGGTGAAGGGACCAGAGGTCTTTGGCAACTTTGTGGGCAATGTGCAAGGGAATGTCCTTGAGGGACAGGGTGAGCCAGGGGTTGTAACCCTTGTTGGCATAAGATGAGGAGACCCCAGTGACAGAGTGGGGGGTGTTGTTGTAAGTAAACTTGGCCAGGGGTAGTTCTGCATGCCAGTTGTTTTATAAATAATTAACATAGAGGCAGAGGTACTGCTCTAAGGTCTAGTTTACTCATTCTGTTTGTCCATCAGTCTCCAGGTGATAGGCAGTTGATAGGTTGGTCTTGATTTTGAGCATCTCATATAGGGATTGCCAGAACCTGGAGACAAACAAGGGGCCATGGTCAGAGACTATGTCATCTGTAAGTTTGTGTTTGGAGAAGACATATTCAAGGAACAGCTTAGCAAACTCCAGAACATTGTTAGTGGTGTAGCAGGGGATGAACAAGGCTTGCTTGGTGAGTTGGCAAACCACAATGAGGATGGTGTTGAAACCCTTGGGATTTGGGGAGTTTGGCAATGTGGTCCATCAAGATCAAGGGCCAGGGGCAGCGGCCAACAGGGAGGGGCTTCAGCAGACTGTCACAACCTGTCTCTGAACCCCTGCCTCATTCTGGACCTCCCCTAAACCAGCCCAGTAAGCCCAGAACATACTCTCCCTCACCCCCAACATCTATGACACTTCCCCACCCCTGGCACCCACTCTGACAACTCCCAAGGCTTCTCCAAAAAACCCCCACACTTCCCTGGCAGTCCCTGTGATTCCCCCAACATCCCCTCAGTGTCCAGGTAAGTCCACCCTCCACTGGCATGCATCATGATTATGTATTAAGACAATACTGCCACCCAACTAACCAGTCTTGGAACATCCTAAACAACCATACCCAAGACTTGCCTGCACAATCCAACCTCAGATCCACAGTCCTGGAGGAGTTGCCCTCATAGGTATTTAAGCCATAGTATAGTAATAGTTAAGTAGTCTTAATATAACCTGCATTCCCATCTTTGTTATGTCTCTTGTATCTCCATCCTCTTGTTCCATATTGTCTCATCAAATCTTATCTTTTCTGATTTCCTCTATCTCAATCTTATCAATCTTGATCTTATCAGTTTCTATTTTCAGTCTCTTGTCTGTTTTCTAAGTCTCATTTCATCTTATTTTTCCATTTCTTGCCTCATCTCAACTTCCCTGGTTAACCCTACAGCCACTCCTGCTTGCTGTGGAAGCCCCTTCCACCCAGAACCCTTTAGAACTCCCTGTACTCATAATTCAGACCTGCCAAGTTCATGTTATCACTCTGGAGCTCTGTATTGTGCTTGTCCCCCACTTGTCTGCCACTCTGCTCCTCCATATAATCTGCCAGGGCACTCTGGATCTCCCTGGACCACCAATATCACCTTCACTCACCCTGTTTCACTCTTCCAGAGCTCACCAGAGCTAGGGATCATAAATGTAGATATCATGTCTGCCTAGTAAGGGACTCACCCAGTGTAGCTGAGCCCCCAGGTCAGTGGAAGCTGACATAATATCAAGACTCTCCCTTTATCCTATTTCCAATGTCTAACTACAGTCCTGTATATCTGCCTACTGGTTATCTAACTGACTATTATGCTGGGCTGGTACCCAACCCCTACTATCTCCCATTCTATCCAATGCCCAACCACTATGTCACAGCCACTCCATGGTACTGGGCCCCAGAACCAAATCCTGCCCCCTATGGCCCATCTGTTAGTTAGGGCCCACCTCCAGACTAGCACTGCCCCTCATTGTACCCCATCAAAGGAACCTACCCCTGCCTACAGCCTGACACCTTGCTGGCCCCTTGAGCACCCACAGCCCTGGTATCCTTGGCTTTTCCCCATAGGCCCTGCTAACTATTCCCCTCAGCCTTGGCCCTCTGCTGCCCCCCCTATCCAAGCCCCACCCTCCCCTAGGGAGCAAAGAGTCAAAGCCTATGTCTAACAATGCAATGAGATCCTCTGCTCACTCTGCCTAGCTCCCACTAAATTTGCCAAAAGAGCAAGAGCCCTCCTTGTCAATCTGGGACACCAAACTATCTCTGGAACACTGGAGACCTGGGTGGATCACCTCCTGGACTTCTACAATGCACTACCAACAAGGCACCCTTCCCAAGAACATCAGGAGCACCCTTGGGATTGATGTCAGCCTCTGGGAAGAACTCCATGCACTGGTCAATGAAATACACATCAGCCTGAACCCCTGCCACTTCAAAGACTCCTTGGACCCTGCCTGCTCCTTCCATGTGCAATGAGAAGAACCCACTAGGACTTCAGCCAAGGCCCTGGCCCCCATTCCTTGACAACAGGAAGAGCTCAATGCCATGTTCAGTATTCTGAGGTCCCTCAACCCTGCCAGAGGGTTATTCAATCAGCCTGCTGCTCATACCCTGGCCCTCTCCATTTTTCCCCAGGCCAACTCTATCCCCAGTGCCTTCTGCACCTGGGACCAGCCTACTGAATCTGAACATCTTACCCAGAAACTTCCCCACCCCCCTCCTCCCAATGGCAACCTCACTTCCACCCACACACTCTCTTACATCAACAAGCTGGAGAATCCCAGCAGAGAACCTGCCCCTTGAGAAGGAGCTCCCAAGCTCCTCAGGGACCAACCCCCCCATGTTGACCTCTGCCCCTCCTGGGAATATGCCCCACCCCTCCATAACAACCCCCCACACCCTCTTCAACAGCCTCTCAGCCTCAGAGCTCCCAGGACAGTCCCTCCCCTGCACTGCCCCAACCCCTGCCCATTCCCTTGCCTAATCATCATGCCAATGTCAACAATCTTGGACTACCAACTCCTGGAGGACCCCCTCTTCCTTGCTGGGCCCCAGGACCTCCCCTGGGCAATGCTGGCCCAAACCCCAGCAGCAGGCCTCCCAATGGTGGACCTTCTGGTGGATGTGGCCCAGCCATAAACAACTTCCCCCCTCAGCATGGAGGCAGGAACAACTATTATTACTACTACAATGCCAGACCCCCACACCAAACCCAAAATGCCTAGGACAACACACACAATACACTAGCCCAGGAAGGAAAGCTCAACATTCAGAAACTGGAACCCTTCAATGGCTGAGACCCCCAGAAATGGCAGACATTTCTAACACAATGTCTTACAATATTCCAAGCTAAGCCCAGCACTTTCTAGCTTGAGAGCTTATGAGTGGCCTTTGCTGCCTCCTACTTATAGGGCATTGCCTTTGACCACTATATAGCACTGCTCTGGTTTGACTCCAACAACCTGGTACTCTCCAATTGGCCTGCCTTCACACAGGAATTCCTCAGTAAGTTCAGAGTCCTTGACACTGTAGCAGAGGTGAAAGAAAACCTCTACAACCTCTGGATGCATGACAATGAGCAATTCACAACTTTCATCATCTGATTTGAATGGGAAGCCTACAAAACTGGTTAGAACTACAATGCACTCTAATTTG
>JAGGAV010008213.1:0-13062 GCA_017657295.1 Termitomyces sp. DKA64 | reverse complement strand
TGCCAAAGGCATAGTGTGTATATACCTTGACAACATCCTCATCTACACCAAAATGCTGGAGGAGCACTGCCAGGTCACATGCATCATCTTGGAACACCTCCACCTTCACCAGCTCTATCTCAAACTGGAGAAGTGCAAGTTTGAGCAGACCTGGACCAAGTATCTTGGGCTGATCATCTTGCATGGAGCCACAGAGATGGACCTGGTGAAGGTGGCAGGTGTTGTGGAGTGGCTGGAGCCCAAAAACAAGAGGAAGTGCAGGCCTTCCTAGGCTTCACTAACTTCTACTGGAGGTTCATCCAGGATTTCTCCCATCATGCCCAACCACTGTTTAACCTCACTGCAAAGGATGCAACCTGGAGCTGGGGCCCTCCAGAGCAGATGGCTTTTGACAATCTCAAGTGTGCCATCACCTTCAGACCCATCCTCCTTTTCCTGGATGATGATTCTCCCTTCTGGGTGGAAGCTAACAGCTCCAACTTTGTCACCAAGGCTGTTTTGTCACAACGATCCTGGGAGGACAGGAAATGGCATCTGGTGGCCTTCTACTTCAAAGGCCTGAATGTGGTGGAGCACAATTACAAGATCCATGACAAGGAGATGTTGGCCATCATCTGGTCCTTTGAGAAGTGGCAGCATTTCCTGGAGGGGGCATGGCATAAGTTTGAAGTGTGAATGGATCACAAGAACCTTGAGTACTTCTGGACAGCCAAGAAGCTCAATTGCTGGCAGGCCTGGTGGTCTCTCTACCTAGCCAACTTTGACTTCTCACTGCACCACAAGTCAGGCCAGAGTATGGGAAAGCTGGATGCCCTGTCCCAGAGAGCAGACCATGCCACCAGGGGAGATGACAACAGTAACATTGTGCTCCTCCAACCTGAGTTGTTTGTGATCCAAGCTATGAAAGGTCTAGCCATTGAGGGAGCAGAGGTGGAGATCCTCCAGGACATTTGGCATGGAAACTGGGATAGTCTGTAGGAAGAACTCATAGCTCAGGCAGCCTGGATGCTCAAATCAGGACATACCATTGGCATAAAGTCCATCTGAGCAGACAAGTGGGCTCTCTGCAATGGACTCCTGACCTTTTGGGACCACATCTATGTGCCCAATGACCTCAAGCTGCTGGAGGATTGTAGAGTAGCACCATGACCCCCAGATTGTGGGACACTCTGGCCAATGGAAAATGTTGGAGCTAGTGTTCCAGAACTATTGTTGGCCCCAGATGTTCCAGTATATTGGGTCCTACACTAGTACATGTGATCTTTGCCTCTGGACTAAGCCCCAGTGTCAGCTCCCCTCCAGACAGCTCCACCCCCTACCTGTCCCCATAGAGCAATGGAGCATTGCCTTGGTGAATTTCATCATAGAGCTCCCTGATGCCCACAGTTATGATGCTATCATAGTAGTTGTGGACCTCTGTGGCAAGCAGGCACACTTTGTTTCTACTCACACCACTTGCTCCACTATGGGGGCTGCAAACCTGTACTGAAGAAACATCTAGAAGCTCCATGGCCTCTTTGATGCCTACATGTCTGACCATGTCCACAGTTCATGGTGGACTTCATCTGGGAGCTCTACTGACTACTTAACATGAAGCTTCACACCTCCACTGCCTACCACCCACAGTCCAATGACCAGACCAAATGTGTGAACCAAGAACTTGAGCAATATCTTCAACTCTTCTGCAATGAGCACCAGGACAACTGGGACAAACTCCTCCCCAATGCTGAGTTCCAGTACAATAATCATGTTCATGCAACCACTCAAGTCTCACCCTTCCTGGACACTGGATGTCACTTGCACATGGGCTTTGAACACCAGGCTCAACCTTCAGAGAATGAATCCATGAACAAGTTCATTGATCATATGAAGATTGCACAGGAGGAAGCCTAGGCAGCTCTGGCAAAGGCAAGGGATGACATGGTGTGATACTATGACTGTGGAAGGACCCTGGCACCCAAATACCAGCCTGGAGATCAAGTTTACTTGGACACCTCTGATATTACAACCACCTGACCATTGAAAATGCTCTCACACCAACTATTGGGGACCTTCATGGTAGAATGGCAGGTAGGACCCCCAGCTTATCAACTCTGGCTTCCCATTGAAATGTGCCAGCTTCACCCAGTATTTAATGTGGTCAAACTAACACTGGCACCAGTGGACCCTATCTTGGGATGATGCCTGGCACCCCCACCACCCCTGGTGGTGGTCAATGACAGTGAGAAGTATGAGGTGGAGGAGATCTTGGATAGTCACCTATTCTGGTGGCAGCTACAGTACAAGGTGAAGTGGAAGGGCTATGGAATCAAGGACATCTCCTGGAAACCCCAAGAGAATGTGCACATGCCTGGACTTGTCAGGGAGTTCCATTGGAGGCACCTAGATGCATCCCAGGCCATTTAAGGGATCTATCCCATCTCACCAGTAGACCAGGCAATCTGGAACTTCTTCTACCCCACATGTCAAGATGACACATGCTAGAGGGGGGGTGATGTTAGGGGACTTCCATTTCTGACCTCTGCACCCAACCTACACCAACTCTCCTAGACTCACTCCCCTTCCCTGAGACTCATTCAACACCTCCAGGGCACTCTCCAAATCTTCAGAGATCTCTGGGGGTCATTCCCCTTTTCCAGAAACCCCTGGAACTTACCATAATCCCTCATCAAGCACTTTCCTGAGGTTAGGGTTAGCTCCAGTCATCTGCACAGTTGTTCCCATGCCTCTGCTGCCAACTGATGCACCACACTGAGCAGCAGGGATCCTCAGACTTGTTCTCTTTGGATTCCCCTCTGCTATGTGATTAGTTACTATTTGTATTGTCAGTTACCATTTCTAATATACTTCTGATTCCCCTCTGCTAGCTGCATGATTTAGCCATTGCTCCTAGAGGTCACCCTTACAGTACTTCCTATTGGAGTATTTACAGTGGCAGACCCTTGGGGCTCTTCTGCAGTCACTGTAAAGGGCCTATGGTCTTCCACTTACACTAGCACAGGTGCATACACAGGGTTTTTCCCTTTGCCTACACCCTTGGGCTGCCCCTGAGGCTCTACTGTTGGATACAGCCTGATGGAGGGCACTTCCATGTGCTCAGTGGAAATGCCTCCTGGACCAGCTACAGCTGATCTAATAGGAGTAGCTACTGACAGCCCTCTTGGCATAATCAAGCTCCTTTTCCTCATGCCATGAGGTGATGTGGCAAGATTGGAGGCTTCATATGGAGCACCATGCAGTGCTTTATCTAGTATGGGCTTTGGCATCAGGACTGAATGCCCAATCCTCTATGCATAACAGTGCCCATTGAGGAAGGTGAACATTAAATGTTTAACATTCTAATCATAGCTAGTGGCAGTGAACTTCTTTTTAAGAAGTTTGGAAAGCTTGGTGCATTGTAGCAAAAAATGTAATGTTGCTGTTACAGGTCACATACTCTATGGTACACTGCTCATAAGTCAAAACCAGTTGTTGATCCTGTCTATGAAAGTGTAAGTAAGGCACTGCCTTACATATTACAGAGTGTACAGCAAAAGAACAGGACCATGTGGTGCTACCAATTTATGTGACTAATAAGTGAGTGACTACAGTAGTATACAAGTTTAAGTAACCAGGAGGTCTGGCAGATGCTTGATTACACACAGAGGGCAAAAAGCAAGACAAAACAAATGATTATCAACAATGTGGAGGGGAACAAAGGACAGAAGGACCTGGCAGAGAAAGAGTTAAACAAGAAAGTAAAGATTACTAAGGAACTGATGGGTATACAGGAACTGGACAGCCTGAAAGTAGATTTCATTTTGGCAAGGAAGCTAAAGAACAGGGGGTTCTCTGCAAGCTAAACTCCACAGAAGCAGTAGTATGGCTGGCAAAGCCAGATGTCAGGAAAGTATTTCTTGAGAAGTTCAGCACATGAGCAGTAGACAAAGATGGGGTATAGACCATTTTTGTGGAATTTGTACTGGTGAGCCTGGGCAACACCCCAATAGAGCACTTGGAGGCATAGAGGCAGTTAAGAGCAGGAACAGATTGTACCTTGAGGAACTAGTCATAGCATGGTGAGCACAGGGCCCACAAGCATGACATGAGACCTAGAAGGTTGCACCAAGTACCTGGTGCTCTCCTGCACCACTGACATGGAAGCCAACAACATTATCCATCATGGAATAGTGATAAAGAGGGTAATGGCATGCAAACTAGGCCAGGAGCCCAGATGCTGGCTGAAGTACCAAAGGTATGGGAAAGGTCACTTGGCTAACAAGTGCAGACAGGACAAAGACACCTGCAGAATCTGTAACAGAGAATACAGAACAAGGAAGTGCAAGGAAACAGACCCAAAGAAGTTTGTGTGTGCTAACTGCAAAGCAAGAGGGCTCCATCATGATTACTTATTGTTGGCAAAGAGATGAAGTACAAGCATGACATCACTAAACAGTAATGGACATGAGTATGCATGGATGACAGCAAAGTGTTAGCAGCCAACCACCAAGGAAGCTGGGGAAGACCAAGAAACATGTTGGGCAGAGCCCTGGGGGGCATCACCTTCAGGACCAAGGGACAAGGCAGACTATCAGGCAGAATTAGGGGACAGGGAGGTGGCACAACAGTAGAAACCAGAGTTAACACAGAGAGTGAGGACAGGAGCCATGCAATGGGCATAAGCCCGGAGACAGAGGAGTGCATGGCACACATATTCACCATTTATAATGATTGTGAGCACTCAGGGAGTGTGCAAGTCCTGGACTTCTATCTCAGCAGTACTAAAGGCAGGAGGACAAGGAGCAGAAACATTGCAGACATCTGGATGGGGAACTTTCACCTGATGTGGGACAATCTGCAAAACTTGCACCTCTTTACAAAGAAGGAACCTAGATGGCATGGAAGAGCTGATAGCAATAACAATGCAACATACAATGAGCATGGCTCTAAGGCCATATGTGCCAATGCTAAGAGCAAAAACCACAAAACATCTAACAAGACCAGACAGTGCTCTTGTCACTGACACCTTTCAGAAGCAAGTAGTTTGTTGTGAAGTGCTATATAGCAAGCAACTCCCAAAGGCCAGCCATTTCCCAGTGATAATAACATGAATAATGACTATGGAGAGGAAGAAGGAAGAGGAGAGCAAAGACTCCAAGAAGATGGACTGGAGGGAGTTCAAGGAAGAATTAGGACAAAAGCTGGAGGGGGTGAGGTGAGGAAGAATAACAAGGAAAGAGGAGGTGGAGGAAAGACTGGAGGAGGTGATGGAGGCACTCAGGAAGACAATAAAGGAGAAGGTGCCCCTGAAGAGAATATTGTTGGGGATGAAGAGGTGGTGGACAAAGAAGTTGACAGCAATGAGGATGAGAATGCAAGCATTGGAGAGGGAGTCATACAGGGTTGCAGAGACAGAGGGGATACCCAGTGCATAAGGCATTCTGATGAGTGCAAAACAACTACAGCCAGGCAATCAAGAACACCAAATGCAAACACTTGGAGGGACTGCCTGGAGATGGCAGACATTGAAACAATTGCCTTTGTGACTGCAGCACCAGGAGATGGAGGATGAGCACAGATGCCCACTCTGAAGGAGATACTCAAAGGGAGAGAGAGGATGGTGGAAGGCAACAAGTGGAAGGCAGGTATGTTTTATAAAGCCTTCTTTTACAACAACCTAGGCACACAGGGGGATGCCTGAGCAAGTGTTCAAGTGGACACACTCATCACTAACAAAGAAATATATGAGGTCATTGACAAGCCAAAGCCCCACAACCAGGTTTGAGTGGCATGCCAACATTGTTTTGAAGAAGACAAAATGCACAATAGTCCCTTACCTAGGACCCATCTTCTGTATGATGCTCAAGCACAAGGTGTACCCAGAGCAGTGAAAAGTCTTCAAAATGGTAGTACTGCAGAAACCCAGCTGCAACAACTACAGCAACCCAAACTTGTACTATCCCATTGCCCTGTTAGATGCCATAGCAAAGTTTTTATTGTTATGCATCAAAACAAAACTTGCCCACTACATAGAGAAGAACAACATACTGCCAAAGTATAAGTTTGGTGGGAGACTGGGACAATCAATGATCAAATGGCATAATACAGCTTCCAGTCCAGATTCCAGGTGCACACAAGGCTACTGCACATGCAAGAGCCAATAGAATAGTGACTACGTATGACGGAGCAGTTACATAGGGCATTAGGCACCAGTAGAACCCAACATAGGGAAAGACCCCAGCAGGAAGCCAATAGAATAGTGACTACATATGACAGAGCACTTACATAGGGCATTAGGCACCTGTAGAACCCAACATAGGGATAGGGTGTGATGGCTTGGAAGTGGAAGGGCAAGGACGCATTTGCAAGGTGGCAGCAGGGGGTTTGTGGTGCCCTCTTTGTACTTTCTTCACCTGCCAAACATGCTTATATTTGACTTGGGAGCCCTCTTGCAACTTGTGACAGGACAACAATGTGGCCTCTTTCCTCCTCTGTGATTTCTTTGTTAGAACTGTTGAGACTATATGGATGACAGGAGCGTATCACAGCCGTCTCGACGTCTTGACTTCTACCTTCATACTCACGTGACCTATTAGACAATTTTCTGCCCTGGAGAGTTCGCGGTTCTTTATACTGAACCCGTGAACCTCCAGGTGAGTTTACTTATCATTGACCATACTATGTACTCAATGTCAAATATACTGAACCCATGACCTTCCAGTGTTTGAATCGCTAAGGCAATCTAATCCTTCGGTTTTTGATCAGGTCTGTTCCCCTTCCCTGTGCGCGCATAGCTGCAACAAGAACAACACAGAATTTTGTCACCTTCTCCTGCTGACAAAGTTCTTCATCATATGAGACCTGTTGGAAGCCTTTGCTTCAGTATCACAAGACTTTCCTGGGTTATGCAGTCACTCGAAAATGAGATATTGCCTTTGCATGGTCCTCTTAAGACAAGGGCACCATAACGGGCTATTCACCAGCAAGGCCAGTGATCTGATTTTTGGCATGGCAGTTGCCACAAAGGAAAAGCTGTTGTAAATGGAAAGATTGTTATCAAACTATTTCACATCCAACCCATGCAGTCATTGCACAACAATTGCCCCCAATCATTGATAATCATGGCTATCATCACGCCATATGCAACATGAGTCATTGCTTGATCCAAAATCTACCTATTCTGTATATACCAAAATTTACCTATTCTATATAAGGACCCAAATCTGCCTATTCTATATAGGAACAAGTGCCGAGATTTCAACCTGGATTCAAGTTTTCGGATCCCCCAGATCCTCCCAGATTCAGTTCTCACCGGAAACGGTAAACCTTAACCATTCTTGGTCAGATTTGAACCTGCCAGAGCAGCCCAGGTTTTATTATGCTGTGCACTATAATAGTCTGTACTATGACAGATCAGGTAATGCATTGACGTCCGCCCGTCCCTCAGAGGAAAGAGTGTGAACTCTGGACTACCGTATTGATATTGCTTTAGTAGCGTTGTAAACCGATACACTACAGCAAAGAAGTTTGGTGTCGAACTCCAATTGACAAACCGGTACAGAAATTAGACCATGCTCAAAGATTTCAACAGTACTGGTTTGATACGTAGTTCCTTACATCACAAGCTACAACAAAAACATAAAATCTAGAAAAACGCAGCAAGTAGAGAGAATACACTGATGGTCAACAGTTGGAGCAAAAAAAAGGTTTCGCCAATGCCCTGATTTTCGGGTTTTCTTGTGCCATCTGAAGCGGAGGATTTCCCAGTCGCAGACTGATCCTGTGCGACGTATGTCCGAATGTATGCGATATCCCAATAAGCTTCGTCGTACGCAGGGCTCCCAGACCCAATGACCTGGGAGATCTGGAAAAGGAGGGTCAATTTCTTGGTAAGGAAAGGCTTTGCAATCGTTCAGGACGTACGCAAGTTCCAGGGCATGTCTCCGCATAGACATATGGATTACTGGCCCTGATGGTGAGAGTTAGCCCTTACGTTTGACGTTGATTTCAAATGACTTACCAGGCGCCACAGAGTGTAGTCAAAATCACCAGCTTCTGAGGACCGAAGAACTGCGTAATATTACAACCAGATACCGGATACGCAGCTGAGGGTAATCCAAAGGCTGTTACATCCATGTTCGTTTTAGAGGTTGCAGTGGTGATCTGCTCAGGGACATCGGCGCGCTGAGTTTTTCAATGTCAAGATCAAAGTACCTAAGAATAGAGAGCAACATACGCCCCAGAACCACATGTATATACCTGACACATCAAGCTGTGCTGCAAAGACGCCACCGCCAGCATTATTGAAACCCGCACCGAAACTATTTGCTTTTGTTTCTGAAACGATGCACCCACGGCCATCGGCGGTCCCGCAGTCAGTGTAAAGTGTCTTTCCGGTTTGCGCAGGTTGCGAAGCTTGCACACAACCGGGGTCGGAGTGCAGTGACATTTGATTCAACGGCTGTAGATTTATTCCCTCGATTATGTCTATCTCGCCTGCATGTGGCCAATCTTGGCCTATTCCAAGTGTCCAGAATGAGGGCCATACCTATGGAAGAATGAAACCTTGAGTGTATATTGCAGACTGGATAACTTACTGAGCAGCCCGTGGGTAAATGAGCGACATCGATGATGATAAGGCTATCGGTTCCGTAGGCATCTCGGGAAGTGATACGAACCTAGATTTCATAGGCAAGATATACCAGACATTTGATCAGGTGGAGAGTACGCACAGAGGACCGACTGACGACCGGCGCGCTCGGGATATTAGTTGTGTTATCCACCCTAATAATTGCATGTCTATTATTGTCATCAACGTATGCGAGGCGCTGCGTCATCGCCGCTGTTTTGTCAAGATAGGTCACATTTCCTACAAATTTTAAGCAACCATTACCGTTGAAATTACATCAGAACAAGATCAAATGACCATAACACGCACCATATGTAGTGTTATCGGCATTGCCCCAGAAATCCCAAGTATCAAAGAAGGTGTTGCCAGAGTACTCTCGGACAGGGACGTAGATGGCGCCAGACAGGCTAGCTGCCGCCACAAGAGCAAAGGCGGGGAAACGGTACATGGCTGTTGTCCGAAGCCAAATCCTGTGTTATAAGTACCGGAAACTACTTCGACCGAGGTAATTTTGACCGACATGATGGAGGGAAGGCATCAATATACGTATCTTGCAGTCTTCGCGACCTCCACATGCCGTTAGACCCACGTCCAGTACTAGCTCAGACTACCTTCAGTTGGATCAAAAAGGTTTCCTCAAGAACGGCCCATTTCTAGTACTAGCATTGTATCAATAGAGTCATTGAACACCACCCGAGGTGATAAGAGCTTATTGTGAGTCAAGATGTGGTTTGTCGATTTCACGGCAGAGCGGGGTTCGAATATTTGTCGAAAGGGACACACGTCGTTGGTGCGGAGCTTGAAGTGAGAAGCGACAAATTTGTGACTAAGCCATACCAAAACCTCTAACCAAACCTAACTAGACCTCAACCAGCTAATCCTTAACAAAAACCCTAACTGGACATAGCCAGAAGCTGGTAGGCAGTTTTCATTCACAGTACATATAATAGTAACATTTGTGTATCAAGCATGAACTTATAGTGTACTAGTAATGCACTACCCATACTATCACATGTTCAGGCTTTCAATACAGCTAGGAGTTTCAAAATCAGGAATCCTAAGAGATTATGAGCACGGAGTAATGGTTCAATATATTAGCATATACTAGTATAATGTGGTTTACCAAAAGAACAAAGGGATTTACCTCTACCTGTGTTGTGATATACTGAATAAGACCAGAAAATGGAGTCAAGTTGACTCGAATAGATCCAGGTTTAAGTCTCAGTGAGCAAAGCAGCACCACCAAGCACCACACAGACATATAAGAGAAGTTCAGTTTATAATTTTTAAGTATTCCAAGCTGTGTGATGGGAGTTACGAGAGACAGAGCATTTGAGTATGATGATGGGTGATTTGGCATTGATTGGAATTCAAAGTCTCCTCAACATGTTGCAACACATTTTATTCAAGCTTGTTTTAACTGTAAGTACAGTAGGTACTACCCTACTTATGCAGCTTGCTGCTTATTGCCCAGTCCTGTATCATGCAGAGCATATGCCTCCTCACCAAAGAGCTTCTGCTGAGGCCTTTTTCAGCAAAGTACTGTCAGCCCTGAGGTTGAGAAGCTTATCAAAGAGGCATACACTCTGCTCCATGCCAATGCAAGGCCTAACCACTCATAGATTATCAAGCCTGGATGCCATCCTGACATCAAACTTGGAGAACCATTGGGTCTGGATCCAAAGTATGCCCAGGCATTCAACCAACCTATTGTCAATTGGCACTTTGACCTCATCCAGATCACTGAAAAATATGATATTCCATACAAAAACATTTATCATCACTTTATGCTGTGACAACCTCAAAACACCCAACCATGCAACTTCCTGTATCATGCCTCCCTTATCCAATGTACCTATCTCTATCCTTCACATCTCACTAAACTTGACTAGTCTAGTGATCATATGCATTTTGTATCTGAGTCAGTGCTACTTAGTTTCTTGATCTGTACACTTAAACCCTCATTATGTGTATTTACTTGGTCCCCCCCCCCCCCCTCCCCCTTTGCTTCTTGCACAATCTCATGATGTGTTCTTTAGTTACCCTCTGTATCTCAAGCAAGACTACTACTTACTTTGTCCTTCTTACTTCATGTTGAAATGGAGTTTTTGACTTGCTGGAGAAGAGATAAAATTGGCTGTATGAGTCAGTGTTATGATCTGTGACAAGAGTTTTGAAACTCCCAACAGTAATCTCTATATAATGGGACAATGCATGGAAAAGGGCCTATAAGCAAGCTTAGCTGACAGATTATAATGCTAGGGTTTGCTTGCTGACTGAGGCTGAAAAAGATTGCTTTTTAAGGGAATTCTTTATAAGATTTAATTTTTCATGCCTTGCACATTTCCTGGGTCAACATGACCAAGCATTCCATGGTACCCAAAATGTGTGGGGGAAAGACCACACAACAAAGTGAGTATCCATTGGGTTATTCATGTATTAACCAATGCTAAAAAACATAAAATAGAGCTTATTAGTGACATTGGACATCATGTAAAAAATGTTTAATGGGTTTCAGCTATTCAAATGCTCAAAAAGGATGATATTGCAGGGACTGCTCCTTACCCACTACTCCTGAAAGTCACAGATGACATACTAGGACTCAAAAAAGGCTTGAACAGTTGCAAATGACTGATCATGATGATTGTTGTGCAAATAGAAATATTGGGTCTTTGCAACAGATTAATCCTGTGGTTGTGCCCTCACTTCAATTTGGCCCTGGGAGATCTGAACCTGGGGGTGATGATCAATCTGGGGGTAGCAACCAGGCAGTTGCTTCAAGCTCTTTGAACAGGCCTATTAGATAGCTTGCTGCTGCTAATGATCCATTTTTTATTGTCATTCCTGAGACCCATGGACCTGAAGAATGGGATGCTCCCTTGACAGAATCACACCTCTAGAATGGTGCCACATCTACCTGTTCCTGCATATAGAAGGGTTGATAGAGCAGGACCAGCCAATCAGCCTACTATTGCTCAGCCTACTGTTGTTCAACCTATTATGTAAATTCCTGAGACCTATCTGTCTGAAGGATGGGATGTTCCTTTACAGATCCCCATGCCTAGAATGATGCCACCTCCACTTGCTCCTGCACTGAAAGGGAGTAATAGGCCAAGACAAGTTGATCAGCAGGCACTAGTAGTATTGCAAGAGCAACAAAGGCTCAGACATATAGCTATGGCTCAAGAACAGGAGAGTCAACAGGTGCAAGAAAGCAAGAAAGGCAACAGAAAGGATCAGCTACCCTGCAGCAAGCAAAAAGATAGGAAGCAGACCAATTCAGAGCAGGGGTCAGGCAGCAAAGATAACTTTCAAATTCCATCTTGATTGACAAGGTTTGACAGCATATAGACCTCATTCCTGATTATAGGCCTTTGAATCAAGCTATGGCTCAAAGAATTCTACAAGGCTGGGAACAGGAAACATATAGCCAATTTAGAAGGAGGACTTTGATGGTTTAGGTCCTCAACCCCAAGATGAATTGGAGCATGTTCATGCAGCTTTTGACCAGATGATGCAAAATTATTTGGAGTACATGGATCACTGTAAGGGTGACCTCTGGAGGCTGTGGCTAAGTCACACAACTGGCAGAGGGAGATCCAAAGTCTATTCAGTACTGTACAAGGGTCTATGGACATAATACTCACCTGGCAGAGGGAGATCCAAAGAGAACAAGTCTAAGGAGCTCCTTAGCTAGGTGTGACACTTCAGGAAAACTTCTAACTCTAACCCAAAGGTGCAAACTCCGGAAATTGCCATAACTCCGAAGATTGTACTGAAGATGGAAATCCATCATAAATGGCCTCGATCTCCGGACTCATGGCATGTGACCACATGAAAATATAACCAAAAGATAGCCCTTGGTCAAAGGTATTTGTCACCAGGAGATGGGAGGATGGTGATGGAAGACAGGCTTGGAACAGAGGAAACAAACCAGAGGGTCTGGTATGAGCAGTCCCCTGACATCACCCCCCCTCTAGCATGTGGTGGCTCAATGTACTAGGTAGAAAAAGTTGTGGACTGCCTGATCAATTGCTGAGATAGGGTAGATGCCTTGAATTGCTTTTGGTGCATTGGGGTGCCTGCAGTAAAAGTCTTGAATCAATGCTGGTGCATGTACACTGGCCTGTGGTTCCCAAGAGATGTCCTCAATGCCATACCCCTTCCACTTCACCTTGAACTGTAGCTTTCCCTGGAACATCCTGCTATCCAGAATTTCCTCCACCTTGTACTCCTCCTCATCATTTACTAGGACTGGTGGTGGTGGTGTCTTAGGAAGATGGCCAGGGATAGGTCATCTGGAGCTGGGAACAACTTGACTATGTTGAAGACCAGATGCAGTTGACACAGGCCTGCAGGGAGCTTGAGCTGGTATGCTAATGGCCCCACCTTCTTCTCCACCACAAAGGGTCCAAGATGGCAATGTGACAGCTTCTGTGATGGTCTTGTTGTCT
>JAGGAV010008212.1:0-13084 GCA_017657295.1 Termitomyces sp. DKA64 | reverse complement strand
TAATAGAATAATGTTTTAAAGTATGAGACTTGATGATGCCCTAGTTGGAGCCGTGCCTGCTAAACTCGGTCTTCGTACTTCAGACTCTTAGACGAATTGTACAAAGAGATTGACCATCTTGGGTCATAAACAGTCCTTGGGACTAGGTGAGTGTCGAGTCTATAGCATAGCTCGCGCTTTTCAACCCGTTTCAAGGCCCATCGAAGCTGCACATATTTACCCTGAAGCCACTGTGAGCGCGCAGTCGATATATCTCACCTACTTCCACGACCCTTACGTTCGAACATGCGATTCATGCAGCTCGACATCATAGTACTGTTACCTTGAGCCAGAAAGTTTTGATATTATTTATGCGCACCTCGTCTTCTGTCCAAATCTGTTGTCCTACTGATAGCGCATTCATCTCTCCTTCTTCCACGCATTTTTCTGTCTACTATTGACATATCTACCCCCTTTACTACCTTCCGAACTGGAAGTAGATACTTGAGAACGTTGTATTCCTTCTGAAACCTCGAGTATAACTCTGGATTGATCACATAAACATAGGCATCTATAGTGATGGACCTTAAGGATTGGGTCCGGCCTTGAAGGTTTCGCAGACCTCTTGCTTTCGTTTCGAAGTTGAGAAACGTCGATTCGTTTGCTGCCTCATTCCTTGCCTCAGTTCTAGAAAAAAAAAACCGGAAAGTTTTCCATAGGCCGCCTTCTCCATTTGCATGGACATCTCGGACTGAGGAATGATACGATATTTCAATCCAATCAAATGTCTTACTCACTCCTACAGACGGCAAAGACTGAAGGTTCGGACTCAATCACACAGATCCCGATGAGAAATTGGTGTAGTCAGGTAGCTTACACAGGTGTGCGCCGAGCTTCGGCGAAACTGAAGTCCAAGACGGCCGCCGGTATCCCTTCTAAGCTAAAGGAAGATATTTCCCAAGCAAAAAATCCAGATTCATATAACGTGGTCACAAAAGAAATAGAATATGTCAGCATACCGCTGTCGACGTTCCCAGGTAGCTCAGTCAACTTTCCCAAGCAGTGAATGCAAACACATAATATACAGGGCACATTTCACGGACACCCAGACATTTGAAATGGCGTCTGTTGCTGGAGCTCCGGCCCCAAATGCGGTTCATGATATGAATCAGCCATATTACTCCCCAGTGAGCGTCCGAGTCTCTCTTGCAGTGTGAAGGCTCACGCAAAACTAGAATAATGCTTCAGAGTGGGAACGGTAATGCTGTTCGAGCCTTCAATCAGAGTGGTGTGTGCTGACTTCGTCTGATTTGTATTTCAGGTTAGACGAATTGCACAAGGGGATCGATGCCTATTTGGATCATAAGCTTTCCTTGGGCCCATCCGTTCAGAACGTCAAGCAGATTCTCGAGATTGGGTGAGGTGTCTTTTTTGAGTCCTTGAGTCCGCACGCTCATCGATACTCCCTGTAGATGCGGTAGTGGCGCCTGGTATGCCTCGTCTTGTGTAGCAGTTTTACGTGCTTCTCAGTGTTCTCTCAAGGGCCATTCAAGCTGCACAGACATACCCTGAAGCCACTGTGACAGCAATTGATATATCTCCTTTACCTCCGCGGCCGCTGCCTTCAAACATCCAATTCCTGCAGCTCGATGTCACGGAAACATTACCATTTGATCCAGAAAGTTTTGATATCATTCATGCGCGATTTCTCTTTGTGCATGTGCGTCTTCTGTCCGAATTTGTTGTCCTACTGATACCACATCGTCTCTCCTTCCTAGCTCCCCAATTGGAAGCGTGTACTTGAGAATGTCGTATCTCTCCTCAAACCTCGAGGATGGCTCTGGATTGAGGACACAGATATCCATTTTTACGATGATGGACCACAAGGCTTGGGGCCATCCTTAAAGGTTTTCAATGATAGATACCTCTCATTTGCGATGTCTAGAAACGTTGATCCACTTGCTGGATCATCCCTCGAATCGGTTATGAGAAACATGGAGAGTTTTTCGTATGTCTTTTCATCTACCAGATACGTTGAATCGTTATTGATCCTCAAACAAGAGAGGTTAACAGGACTAGAATCAAATGCCCAACAAATGGCAGAGACAATGGCATGTCATTCAAACGAGATTGTCTACTTGGAAACTCAAGCTTGAACCACTCAGATCCCAATGTTCAGCAGCTGGGGCAAGTGCTCTGGACGGCTCTGCGCCGTTCTCTGGCGAGCGCTAAACTCATGTATAATGCTACTGGTATGACCCCTGAACTGAAAGAAGGAATTGCTCAAGAAGGCCAGGACCCCTTGCGGAGCGTTTACTTGGAGGTCTACATGATATGGTCACAGAAGAAATGAGCTACGTTTGTCATCGCCATATTTGTCTGCCGTCGTCATGGCCCATTCCTTAACATGGACTAATTACTTCGTCCTTGAATTTATGCCCGTGGTTGTCGCTGTACTCTACGTATTCACATCAGTGTATGGAGTTTTTTTTTTCGTGGCGTTCACAGTACTTCGTTCAACTCTGTGATGTCTTTCCTGTCTTTCTACCCTTGACTAAAACATGGAAGACCACGTTCGCAGACTCTGCAATTGTGACAGCTGCGAGACACCAATGATTTTGTGTCTGTTATCTCCCCAATGGGGTTTAGCTGTTTAGGTGATCATCTGTGGCACCCGCGGACTCAACGGCGGGCCACCTTCCTGAAAATAATTGTTCTTTGTGATCGGGTTGTAAATCGTGAACCGGTCTCACGCTTTTACCTGGTCTCACGCTTTTACCTGGTCTCACGCTTTTACCTGGTCTCACGCTTTTACCTGGTCTCACGCTTTTGCTGGTCAATAACGCAAGTGAATATTTTCACCAATATGTTGTTTCAAGTGATGGTGCCTATTGTTCCAGAAACAACTGTAAATATCTCCTGACGCTGGCTATGATGTTCAAACTAAGGTGATCAGCGCATGCACAGTATAAGAGCTGATGACTTTATGTATACCAGATCCACACCCTACAATGACGTTCATCCGTGCGTCCCGCAAAACAAATGAAACCATCTGTTTTTCCCGTACGTTATGTTACTGCTTGGCCTTTTTGTCGTCAACCGACTTACCCGCATTCAGAATGATGCCTTAGAATGGGAGAGGTAAGTTTTGGCCTCAGTCTCAATGGTCGCGAGGAATGAACACATCCCTTGTTTTCAAGATTAGATGAATTAATTAATAAAATCGATATTTACCTGGGACATAAGCTGTCCTTGGGTCCAATCATCCAAAACGTCAATAAAATTGTTGAGGTAGAGTGAGCAAATTGAAATCACGCACATTACAAGCTCACTAATGCTGGCCTTTTACAGCTGTGGTAGTGGTGCCTGGTATGTATCCAATTTGTAGCTGATGTTCGTGCTTCTCCGATCAACGTTCTACAAAAGACTACAAGCCCGCAAAAATCTACCCCAAAGCCACCGTAATTGCGATTGACATATCTCCCATTCCCTCGCAATGCCCACCACCGAATTTGCAATTCTCTCAGCCAATGTCACGAAATCGTTGAGCTAGAAAGTTTTGATACTGTACATGCTCGCCTGGTTTTTGTGCATGTACGCTTCTCGTCTTTTTGCCGTCAACTGCTCCGATTTTCTGTAGCTTCGCAACTCGAGGAGTGTCCTCGGGCATGTTATATCTTATTCGAAGCCCGAGGCTGGCTTCGGGTCGAGTACATAGATATGCAATTTTTTGACGATGAAACCCGCGGCCTAGAGCCGTTCTTAAGGGTTACTGCTGGCATTGGAAACTGTTTCCATTGGAAAAACTAAAGAAGACGCATGTTATCCTATTTCTCAATGTGGTATTTATTATGGGGAAAGGCTCCAGTTAATGGGAAAAGGCTCCGGTCAATGGGAAAAGGCTCCGGTCAATGGAAAAAGACTTTGTCCAGAATGACAATCTGTTCAGAAAATGTTTCGTTTTCGGTATTTCCACATGGCTGCTAGAAGTGAGTGTTGAACGACGTCTATCTCAAATACATGTCGTCCAGAAATGTTGGTCCTTTCATTGGATTATCTTGGTTCCGTTCTCCGAAAGGGGAGAAGCAATGCGTAAGTTTGTTCCTGAACTTCTCAGTATTCATTCTAATCAAACTTACTCGAAGTGAAGTCAACTGCCTTGGTATCAAAGTGCTCATTCAGCGGCAAAGTCAGCGGTAATGACAATCTCGCAAGTAATTGAGTGGAGTCAAGACGTGGATTCGACAGATCCCAGCACCCAGTTGATGTGGGACTCGTCCTTACGGAAGGCAGCCAGAGGGTTTGATCCTAAGCTGATTGTAGCCGGTCTGACTACAGAAATGATGGAAGCATTGATTCGGGAAGCTGGAGACCCTTTGCGGAGCAGCTACTGGCACTTCCACATGACGTGGTCGCAGAAGAAGTAGGTTCCACTTTACCTTGACTTTACCTCCAGTTGAGATGCCTGGTGAATCTGAATTTTTCTGAATTTATGGCTGTACATGCGCGCAAACGAATTTTCTGGTGGTCATTACTATGAAGTCTGAGTATCATCAACTTCTGTACATGGATGGACTTCTGAAATGGACATCTCTTCCATACTACCGGCTTTTGGGTCTTTAATTAGCCACGGCTGTCCTGCATCAATGTCGTAAAGGAATAGTGACGAGGAAGGAGAGATCTAACACTAATTGCCGCGCACGGTCTTCGCTGGGCGATCGAAGAAGAAATTAACCGTGTTCAAGTCTTACTACGAGGTCAACATGCGCGTCTTGAAGTGCCATGACCACGTCAGTTTGAGACAGTCATTTCAACATTTCGCTCTCTAGGCGACAATATGTTATTTAAACTTTGCCCAGTAGAAGTTAACTCAGATTTTCACTCTAGTTCAATAGCGACTTGACTAAAGCTTTTTCGTTCCCTCCCTCCACACCCTGTTCATATACATAAACGGTCACAAAATTGGATTAGCAAGGATTTTACTTCTATGCTTGATACTGACCGTCCCAGTTTCCTCTACTTTTGTTCCAACATAAGACAAAATATCATATGTAATGCTTATAAGACCGCCCAAAATAACAAGCTTAGGAAGCCATTCGCATGCAATGACATGGAAAAATGTAATGCCCTCTGCAAGGCTCGAACTTGCGACCTCAGGATTAAGTGGCCAAACCACATCATATGAATATGAGACCTGCGCTCTAGCCAACTGAGCCAAGAAGGCATTAAGTAATGATTTGTTTAACAAAAATATATTTAACTCATTAGCCGCCCGGAAAATTCCGTGTGCCGTTAATGACTGACAAATTGCAGTTGAACGAAATTTCAAGCACATCACAAATGCGTACGGTCACCTTTGAATTCTATACCCGTTGATTCTACTAACCCATTATCCATGCAGCTCCGAAGAAAGCAAAGAAAATTTCCTTGAATGAGTTTCTAGGGGATAGCGGTGAGTATTTGATCGTGTTCTGTGCCCAGCACCTTCACTGAGCCAGGCGTTTTTGCCGCACAGCGCTGGGATCATGGGCGGATGAGATGGACTCGCTTCCCAATGCTCGTAGGTGGCAATGATTTGCATTTGGGTTTCAGTCTCAAACCAAGCAATAGCCGCCGCACGTAATGAGGATGATCAAGGACGTCCTGGCGATCGTTACGGCCGACGGGACGACTACCTGTCTACCCGACGTGAGCTTATTTTAGTTTTCAAATAACTTTACTTCTTGACACGCCTTTAGCCGATAGAGCTACTGCCCCGCCGAGGGATGATATCCCATTACCCACAAATCCTCCCTACACCGCCTTCATTGGTAATCTCGCGTTTGATCTCACTGAATCCGAGTTAGAGGAGTTTTTTGCTCCATTAAAAGTGCGTTTTTTTCTCTATTGACTCGATTTACCTTTGACGTGGCGTAGGTAAAGTCTGTGAAAATAATTAGGGATCGTGAAGATAAGCCCAAGGGCTTTGGCTACGTAGAATTTGAAGATTTGGACGGATTAAAAGAGGCCATCTCGAAGAGTGGCTCGGTGAGGAGGCCATGAACTGAATTTCCATTCGACACCTTATACGTTCCACAGACATTCTCTGGCAGAACCATTCGAGTTAGCGTCGCAGAACCTCGTGAGTGTCCTCTACTACTGCAACCACCCGCCATTTCTGATTTGTTTACAGCTAAGGAACGCAGTGGATTCGGAGATCGCGGAGGCGGAGGCGGATTGGAGGACGACTCCAAATTCGACAACCCCTGGAGACGCGAAGGCCCGCTACCCGATCTCCCTCGCGATTCTCGCCGTCGCTATGACGGACCCTCGTCTGCAGACCGTGAGCGTCTGCCTAGCGTAGCAGAAGGCGCCAGTGAATGGCGCTCCAGCCGCCCTTCTCGACCAGCCATTCCCGATGACTCGGCGCCCCCTCGACGCAGATCTGGATTCTCCACACCGGATGGTCAGCCTGGTCCTGCGGATCAGGCTGAAACGTGGATCAGAGGCAGCAAGTTTGTGCAGGCACCTAGTGCCGAAGAGAGGTTTGGAAGCATCCGAGGCAAAGGAGACATGGGTCCGCCAAAAGATCCATATACGGATGAGGTCGACTGGCGAGCCCGAAAGTCCAGCACCTCACGTATGTTACTCGTCTCTCCAACTGAAAACCAGCTAACGTTTTCTTAGCCGCTAGCTCAACACCGCCAACTCCTCAATTGAGCCGCAGAAAACTCGAGCTCCTCCCTCGATCCGGCACGCCCTCCGCTGCTCAGAGTCCTCTTTCCTCTCCCAAAATGGGACCGACTCCAACCTCCTCCAATGCCCGTGCTAGCCCTTTCGGCACCGCACGCCCTGTCGACGTAGCCAATAGGGATAAGGAGATTACTGAACGTCTTGAAAAAGAACGGGAGACCGTCAAAGAACGCATCTCCATGTCTCGCACTAATTCGCGCCAGGCCTCTGAGCGGGCGTCGCTCACTGGTACTCGTACCCCACCTAGCGCAGGTGCCAATGCTCCTGTTGGCTCTGCCAACATGGCATCACCAAAAACTGCGCCCAGGTCGCTAGCTCCGACCGTGAGGCCAACGCTCAGCTTTGCAAATGCTGCGGCTCCTAGGAGAGAAGAAGTCCCGGCTAAGGAGGAGAAAAAGGATGAGGTAGACAAGGTTGCGGAGAAGGTTGCAGAGGTGGAGGTCTAGCTATGTTTTGAATCCAATTATTCTGCGCTTCACGCAAGGAATTTTACCGCATTTTGTCGTTCTCAACAATACTCGCAAAGTTAGTACACGATTGAGCTGGTCTTTTATGCAGCTTTATGCCCCGTGTTGGGGGTTTCTGCTCTATGTGCAGATGGAGATCGGACTCGATGGACCTCTTCCATTTTCCAGGCTGTGTGTGACGACATTTTCGCCCTAAAAACACCCACGTTTTATCATGGAGAATGTGTATCTCACTGGTGCCTTCACAATATTTCTGATGTTTCGAAATCCGGCTAAGACAGTGGTAGCGTCTGATTATTTCCACCAATGATAGGGCCATGATCATCGTTGCAAGCACTTAGGCGCATACGATGCGGAATAATATACAAGTAGGACCTACAGTTATTGAGTTTGAGCTCCATACCCTCTGATGCCCTCGGCGAATGACCACGATGTCTCTAGACGCTTAGATTCCGAAACCGTAACGCCCTCCGCAGTGACTTTCGCGATTTGGTACTAGGCTTTTATCAGTATCAAGAAGATGTAAGGAGGAAGAATTGCATACTTTATCGATACTCCGTGCATCGCGGTAATAGAGCACCCTCATACTTTGCTCAAGGATCTTGACAGCATCCTGTTCTGTAAGGATGTCCTCTTTGCCTTCTACCGCCGTCCGCAGGAGTGGCTGCGCGATGTGTGCTCCATAGCCGGTAGCGAGGGTCGACGCGGAGTACGTAGTACCTAGCAGATCAACGAATGAGAGGAAACGTTTGCCGTCTTTGACGCCGCCGACGAGGATCGCGTTCCAGAGAGGATTCATCTTGGTGCGGCGTGAATACATGACTTGCGAGAGGTAATTATGGATCTCAGCAGGTCCAAGGTTGTGTCCATCCTGTGCGGTGAATTCGTCGATGACAAGGGCGTCGAGTAGACGTTGAATGTATTGGAAGTCGGACATGTCGCCTCCTGCGCCGATTACGGTGTGAGCACCCACAGGTTGGAGACGTTGGATGTCCTTGAAGCGCGCCAGAGATCCATACGAGGCTATTGTTTGTGGGGTGTTGGTGGTATACACGAAGATAATAGGAAAGACTCACCGAGATTGTCTGCCGCCATCATGACTCCGTCCTTGTACTTGATTGCGAGCACACTCGTTCCTGTTACAATGGGTTGTCTATACCATAAATGAGATTAAAAAACGTGATATCAGAGAATTACAAACTGTGTGCGTTGAATCCCAGTGGAGAAGGCATCCTTTGGTGTATTATTCGGCCGCTGGTGAATAGGATATGTGCCATAAACATCAACACCATCGTGTCTCTGATAGAATCACTGAGAAAGACTAGAGAGTCAGTTATTAGAGAAATACTGACCGGTCTGCCCCAGTTTGTAGGAAAGTGGTCCATGATGGTCGAATTCAAGTCTGTCTTCAATCGACGCGCAAGCAAGGACGCGTAGCGCTGACGTAAGCAATTCATTGCCAAATGTGCCTCCAGTTTGCTGCCTCTTTTCCTCATAACCCCGCGCGTTTGTGGCGCAATAATTACAAACCTTTACGAAGATGGACAAGGATAACCGCGACGACTTCACATTTGCTAAGCTCTCGGATCTGAAACTCCCAGTAACCTTTCGAATGTCCGTTTGTCTGCCCCACGTATAATTAAACTTGAGATTCTAATCTCATGGCAACGTAGATCCTCTCTCGAGGGTAACAGGAGCTCAAGAACTTTTACGGAACTTCTGGAGCAGCCTGAACTTTGTTTTTACGGTGCACAGTCATCGTAGGTATTCTTTCTAGCAATCAGTATAAGTTTTGCAATAACTCTCGGCTCAAGGACACTTTCAGACCTCTACATTACCTGTCAACTCGTCGCCGATAACAAGCCACTCACGATACCGTTTCGAACGTCGTTTAAGGCATTCAAGAATAACTACATGTGCGTATGGCAGCCATAACATTTTGTTCCAAGATCAACGACGGCGTTCTAGGTGGAATGAATGGATCACTTTTCCAATTCGATATTGTGATCTTCCTCTGAACTCTCACATCACTTTTACGGTATGGGATATTGCTGGACCGCGGGTTGCAGCACCAATCGGGGGCTCGACCTTTCGTCTGTTTGGCAAGAAATGGTATGGTCATTCTTATGATGGACTCACCTCTGCTGATTCCATATCGAAAGGACGCTACGACGCGGGAAACACCGATTACTACTGTGGCCTGGCGTTGAAGCGGATGGTTCAGTAGAAACGACGACGCCAAGCAAGCTTGAGACAAGAGATGAAATGGGTCGGTTAGAAAGGGTGATTCGACCAAGTCTTTTCAAGGTTTTGAACCGTCGCTTATCTCTGTACAGCTTGTCAAGAAACATCAACGTGGTGATTTACCGAAGTCCGAATGGCTGGACATGATGACCTTCCGCAAAATCGAAGAGATACACGCTGTGAGTTTCGGGCTGTACTTTATTCTACATCTCCTGCTCACCGATTCAATCCTAGGTTGAGATGGAGAAAACGGATAATCTCTTTCTTTACATCGATTTACCGCGATTCGATTTCCCAGTTGTTTTCAACGAGCCCGTATGTAGTCAATTTCATAATCTCAACTAACGTACACTGCTAACGAGCTCCTAGGAGTCCCGCCAGCCACAGACCTATACATCGCCAATTGCACCATCAACATCTCAGAGTCCTGTTACATTGTCGATGACATCCGTCTTTGGCCCCGATTCTAATTTATGGAGTGTTAGCGACCCCGACTCGAGTCGCGAGAATCCTGTAGAGGACAAGCACAGGCGGCTTGTACGAAGTCACCGCAGTAGCCCTTATGACCGGGAATTAAAGCCCAACGCAAAGATTCGGGATGACCTCGGGGTACGCACATATGATTCTTCTTGTGTTGTCACCAAATCTTATACCGTATGCGCTCTTCTAGGAAATCCTTAACTATTCGCCTAGCCAGTTACTAACGTCAGAGGAGAAGGATCTCATCTGGATGTTCCGGTTCTACCTCGCGCGGGATAAACGCGGTCTGACGAAGTTCCTGAAGTCGGTGACGTGGCGAGACTCTTCAGAGGTGAAACAAGCTGTAGAAGAGCTACTTCCACAGTGGACGGAGATTGATACGGATGATGCGCTTGAGCTTTTGGGGCCTGGGACTGTGGATTCGAGGGTCAGGGCGTTTGCGGTGAGGCAGTTGATGAGGGCTGATGATGACGTACATATTTATTTTCTGTGCTGTGTTTATGTTCTAACTGCGGAGAGTACAGGAGTTATTGCTTTATCTCCTACAGCTTGTGCAAGCATTAAAGTTTGAGAGTACGGCGAGCGAACAAAGGTCGGCTCGGGTGACAACGAGTGCGATATCGTATGAAGATAGTGGCCTGAGTGATTTCTTGATCGCGAGAGGAGTGGCGAACCCGATCCTTGGGAACAGGTTGTATTGGTATCTTATGGTTGAGGTAGCGTTGGAGGATCGGGTGATGGCAAAGATGTATGGACGAGTTGTATTCAAGTTCATGAACAAGATTCTTGAGGTATGGCATCGCTTTTTTCGAATCTGATTGAATTTTTTACCCTATATCTACACTTGGTAGTCTCCTAATGGCTCAGAAAGACGCGAGCTTATGCGAAGACAAGGTCTCCTGGTTGATATGCTCTCTAAACGTGCGCGTGAGATCCGCACGTCAAAAGATCCGCGGCCAAAAAAGATAGAAAAGCTGCGCTCCATCATTTCAGATATCAAGAACGGCCTCGTATCCATACCTCCCCTTCCGCTTCCTCTCAACGCACGGCTCGAGGTGACTGGTATCATTGCAGAGAAGTCGTCTGTCTTCAAGTCCAATCTTTTCCCTCTACTGCTGTACTTCCAATGCGCAGACGGAACGGAGTACCCTGTCATATTCAAGGACGGTGATGACATGCGTCAGGATCAGCTTGTGATCCAGCTCTTTACACTTATGGACCGGTTGTTGAGGAAGGAAAATCTGGATCTAAAGTTGAGCCCATATCATGTTCTCGCGACGGGCCCGTTGCAGGGTATGGCGCAGTTTATACCGAGCAAGACGATTGCCGCAATTGTCAGCGAACATGGGAATTTGTTGAATTATTTGAGGGTGAATAATCCTGATGAGGGGAGTGTGGGGACGTCGGGTGTTGAGCCGGGGGTGATCGACACGTTTGTAAGGAGCTGTGGTACGTACTTGCTTCGTTCGTTAATTTTAAGGATCGTAACGAATTCACCCTCCTTTTTAGCTGGTTATTGTGTTGTGACGTACCTATTGGGCGTTGGAGACCGGCATTTGGATAATCTACTGGTTGCTCCGGATGGTAAGTTTCGCCGAACGCTCTGGGAAAGAATTGTCTGATTGCTTCTGATAGGCCACTTCTTCCATGGTGATATCCTTCCTTGTATCTCACATTTTGCTCTGGTTGATCGCTTCCTGTAGTCGACTTTGGTTATATACTTGGGCGTGATCCGAAGCCGTTTCCGCCACCCGTCAAAGTGTGCAAAGAAATGGTCGATGGCATGGGTGGTGCACAGTCACCTCATTATGCACGCTTCAAGAACTTTTGCTTTACGGCGTTCAGTATCCTGCGGAAGAGTGCCAATCTTATACTGAATCTTGTTGCTTTAATGGTAGAAGCCAATATTCCAGACATCAAGCATCGCGATGTGCACGAACAGATCCAGGAGAAGTTCCGATTAGACCTGACAGAAGAAGAGGCCATCAAGCATTTCGAGGCATTGTTGAATGAGACATCATATATCACGGTGGTCTTTGACCGGATACATGATCTAGCACAGTACTGGCGCAGTTGATTTCTAGTAATTCTAGTCTTGTGAGCACACATGTCGGCAGATACAATTAATCTCCTTGAATCTCCGCAATCATTCGTGCTGTTTCTGACAATCATATTTTTTTCATTTACTCTTTTCTCTCGGTCTTTCAAGTTACTGATTGATTTCAGGTGCAAAGCCCACAGCTTTATTGACATTCAAATTGGCTCTTATTTGAGTACCCAGTGTCGAAGAAGGGATCGCGATGCGCGTCGGGACGCACTCAAGGAACACATATATCGGGAAAGGGAGGAGAAAAGGAAGGGAGAACTATGCGGCAGACGAATATACACCAGAATCGGAATTCGGGACAACCTCAGTCGGTGTGATAACGACTGAGGTATGTCCCATATTTCTTGGACCAGACACGTACTGATATACCAGTAGTCCTTGTACTTAGCAGATACTATACTAATATCACCGACTGAGTTCTTGTACTTGACACCTAGAATCGACATAATGAAAAAGAGAGAGAGACTAATCTACGTGAGTTCTACGTATACGTCTATGGCGGATACAACAAATAAAGACTCACAGCTTCAGTGCGTGAGGTAGAAGGACAAGAACAACTGAGAGTATGAATCTGATGAAGGAATGTATGTAACAACACGTGACTGATTAAAAGTGATGACCCTGCCTATAAGTACTGACTAACAAATATAATTGGCCATCTATATTGATCCGTCGTAGGAAGTGTGCACATAACCAGGGTCCAACTCCTTCATTACAGCGTGTTTCATAACAATAGACCCTTTCAATCGATCATTATCGAATACATGACCTGGTGTCAATTATCTGATTTGCTCAACTTCATGCTCACCTCAACCTCATCTATTGTGTGGGACCTGCTAGTGTGTTATCTAGAAGAATGTACATTAGTTGTAGCTTATTTTCTTCCTGTATGATGATGATGATGAATCGTTTTATTTGTTTCGAGACCTATTTTACACGTGAACATAGTGTCCTAGGTCCCGCAGTACGTAATGGGGGGTGGTAATTACGGACACTCCGGCTAGTTCTCTGGCCTGATCCCTTTTCAGCTGATGCCAGTTATGCCTCATAGCTACTTTACTATAATTTGACTTTG
>JAGGAV010008211.1:0-13109 GCA_017657295.1 Termitomyces sp. DKA64 | reverse complement strand
GAGAGAGAAGGGAGTAAAGAAGGCCTACACAAAGGCCAGCAAAAGGCAAGGCTTTTTTGCATGGACTTTGGGATTGGGATTGATCTGGGGAAGGAAAATAGTTAGAAGGTCCAGACAATGGGCTATGAGATCAAGCTTTTGGGCAGTACTTACATTAGCACAACATTTGGTTGGGCAAACAACAGGCATACTGAGCATTTCAGTGTCCTGCTCTTGGGCACAATGCTGGGCCTATGAGGGGTTGGTTGAAAAATAAGGGAATGTGAAGTGTGGAGTGTGGGGATGTACCCCTTCATGTTCCTTTTTGAGCACCTTGTGGCACTGCTCACCAATAACAATGAGGGCATCAACAAAAGCAAAAAAGGCCTTGACCTTGTTTGAGTCATTGGCAGTACTACAGTTGAGGAGGGGTAACACAGAGGAAAGAGCCTCACAAAGGCCCTTTTAGTTGGACAAGCAAGGGAACTGGCCCTCACTGGAGAAGTACTGGTGATAAGATGGGTAAGGAAAGGGTAGGAGATACAGAGGATGCAAAGATGTACCCAGGCAATGAGTCCAGTCAGCATGCATCTCAGGGAAGGATTTTGTGGTTGCACATAAACCAATGGCAGCTTCTGCAAAGAGAGGGAATTTTAAAACAGCAGTAATCACCTTATTACTGTCCTGCTTGCCAGCATGCTGGAATATGGCATAGAAGTGGGGCACCAGGTCTCTTTTGACTGGCTATTTTTGAGAGCTGTTCCACCCATGTCATCTCAGCTGTAATTAACCCAAATCATCAATTATTGATTAGAGCTGTTCCATGTTTGTTCCATCAGCAGATTATCAGCTGGATCTGGCACCAGGTCACTTTTGACCAGCTAATTTTGAGAGTAATTGACTGGATCTGGCCCATTAGCAGATATTTGAATTGTTCTGAAGGGATAATTACAGCTGTTTCAAGCAGATCTGACCTTACTTATAGCTTCTGAATCCCATACACCTAGTGTATAACACAGCCATTATCAATTTCTGACTGGGCCCACTGTCAGGTCACTCTTCCACAGTTTTTGGCTCTTCCACAGCTGTGCATGATACATTACATTGTGGGGCCTCTGTTCCAGTGCAGCAGACACCATTGGTTCCATAGTGTATGATACAAATCTTGCTTTGCTATATTGTGAGACACAATACATATGTGTGCCTCTATCTGAACAAGGAGCAACTCCCTCACCTCCATCAACCAAGCCTTGCATTGTTGAACCACCAGATTGCTGAAATTTTTTGCCTTGTGAACTGTGTGATTCATGGGGCTGTCCAAGAATGATTGCATAGTGTTAAACAGCTGAATGTCATCCAAGGCATCCTGTGTGCCCCCACCAAACATCAACCACTCTTTAATCATGTCCAACACCTGGGTCCTGGCAATCAACATGTGGACATATTCCCTGACAGGTGGTGATGACCCCACAGGTTGGGGCACAACATACAATTTGCAGAGTAACTGCAAAACACAATGTAGTGGGGGTGACCATATTAAGAGAACTCACTTACCTCAAAAAAGCAAGGGAACAACAAAACTCCTATATACATTCCACCAAATCTTTGCATACTCCCTGCAATCAATGACAAGTTTAGATTGGGCAAGTAAGAAGGGGGGGTTGCCCAGGTTTATTTGAGCACAGTTTATTCACTGTCTCATTATCTTCCTCATATCACTTATATCACACTTACTATCCATTGTCTCATTGTCTCCATAGATATAAAAAGCTGCAAGCACAGGTCAGGACAGCATCATTGTCTCACACTGCACTCATGGGTATGTCCTCTTTATTGATACTCACATCATCATCTCACACTGCACTTGCAGCACTTGTTGTTTAGATCATTATGTCATGTGTCATCATTAGTTGTCCAGATCTAATCAAATTCTGCTAGTGCATGCCCCTGCAGCTTCTTAGAGCCCCAGACAGTTGTTTTATTAGAGCTTCACCACAACCATCTAGCCCACCCATGCACACCTTGCCTGAAGATGTGACCATCTCTCCCAAGGAGTCCACTCATGCCAACAGACCTATCCACAGCCCCCATCATCCTCCCCCCATTTCCCCCACACTCAATGAGCAAGCATGGAAGTATTACCTTCACAAGTATCCTGACCACAACTTTGTAACTTCTATACTACAAATACTACAAATAATATGCTATGGCACTGACCTTGGCTTCAATGGAGATTGTATCCTAAGCTAAACCTGCACTAATCTGAAATCTGCCCTAACCAACCCCTCTGTTGTCCAGACAATCTCTGACAACATTGCTGTACAAGTTGCCATGGGTCAGTCCCATGGAGCCTTCACTTCTCTGCCTTTTCAAAACTTTTATGCCTTGCCCATTGAGGCAGTCACCTGTAAGCACTCTGCAAAGATTTGCTGCATTCACCACCTTTCCTGGCCAGATGGTACATCATTTAACAATGGAATACCTGATGCTGAAGCCATCATCACATACAACATGGTTGATCAGGCCATCAGCAACCTTGTAGCATTGGGACCAGGCTCCCTCATGCTCAAGCTTGACCTTGAGGTGGCATGCCACCAGATCCCAGTCTGCCATAAGGACTGGCTGCTCCTTGGCTTCCAGTGGCTGGGGAGGCCATACCACAATGTTGTACTTGCCTTCAGGGGCAGATCCACACCATACATCTTCAATTGATTTGCCAAGGCACTTCATTGGATCCTGCAGCATAACATCCCCACATGGATCTGTCACTATCTTGACAATTTTCTCACAATATCCCCCCCCCCTCAATTCCTCACATCCTCTCATCCAGAAATCATTGTCTTGGGCCATGAAACTTAGGAACCAGCTCAGGCTAACATTCCAGCCATCCAAAATCATCGGGCCAGATACCTGCATTGAATTCTTGGGGCTAGAACTTAATTCTACAATGATGGAAGTCCATCTACCTCAGTCCAAGCTCAAGGACCTCAGGGAACTCACCTCATAGTGGGCATCCCACCATAGGTGCACTCTCCATGAGCTCAATGAATTGACTGGTTTCCTACAATTTGCATCCCAAGTGATTCCCATGGCATGGGCATTTCTACAAGGCTTGTACAATTGCAACTACATTTCCCTCCAATGCATTTGCTTGCTGCTGCATCCCCAAATCTGCACACTGTGTCATCCTCTGGTGGCAATTGGTAGCACCAGGATGGAATGGAGCATGATGCCTTTCCCCAACATGCCAGAAAATTGATGTCTTCACTGATGCAAGTGACACAAAGGGATTGGGAGGACACTTTGGTGATAAATGATTCTCAGCTCAGTGCCCACACCACCTCTGATCAGAACACATACAGGTCAAAGAGATGTTTGTGGTTGTCTATGCAATCTTGTGCTGGGGCAAATCTTTCCACAGGATCCATGTAGTATTCCATGTTGACAATAAAGCAGTTTTTAATGCAATTTCCAACATATCAATCTGATCAGCCCCCACAATGAAATTTGTCCAGCAGATGACAGCTCTGGCCTGCCACCTAGATTTTTGTCTTTCTTCTCAATGGCTTTCTTCTACTGATAATTCAATCTGCTGATGCTGCTTCTTGTTTTGCTTTCTCCCATATGTTTGGAATCACTCCATAGCTCAGACAGAAAGCAGCCTCAAAACACCTCCAGATTGGTGCTACCAACAGAACTGACACCATCCTCAAACCATCACACTCTACCTTTGGCATGGGCTTGCAGCCAATGCCTGAAAGACTTACTCCACTGGCCAATGACAATTCCTCCTCCATGCCCAGCTCAATGGCATCTATAACCCCAATGGCTTGATTCTTCCCACATCTCAGCCTGCAATCCTCTCATGGGTTGCCAGCTGTAAGGAAACACTCAACAATGTGGGATACTCCTATCCTACAAGGCCAAGTGCTGAGAGACAAGCAAGAGTCTAGTGAGTGCTAACATGGGCTAGAGGCAAGCAAGGGTCAAGGCAAAGGCCGAAGGGAGTCAGACATCACTAAGGGAGCTTACAGTCAGTTTGGTGGATAGATCTGGGAAACACTGCTATTGTTTGGTCTGAGGATATTCTATCCTGCAGACTGTCCTATATACTACATCACTAGAAATGATGACTAACATAACTACTTCATCTGTTGGCAGTATGTATGGAAGCCAGGCTAACAATTAATCTATACTGAGTAAGGTCCAAGCATGTGATTCATAGAAGGTGACTAATGGAGACAGAAGGGTGTAGGGCATGACAGGCAGTATGTCAGATGAGCTAGAATGGTGGATCATCCTCAGACTAAGCCTGGAATAGAGTTGAACAGTCCTAAGACCATCCCCTTACACCAGCCTTGCTGGCCAAGTCCAGCCAAAAATAATCAAGGCATATCTCTCAGCAGTATGTTCCTTCCACATTGATGCAGATCTGCCCTTCTCCACCATGGAGTCCCCTCTCATGCAATGACTCATCCATGGCATCAAATGGTACCATGGTGAGCAAGATCAGAAACCTGTTCAGCCCATCACTGTAAGGGCAACCTCTGGGAGCAACAGCTAAATCATGCAGCTAGCAGAGGGGAATTCAAAGTATATTAAAAATGGTAACTGACAATAAAAATAGTAACTAATCACCTAGCAGAGAGAAATCCAAAGAGAACAAGTCTAAGGATCCCCACTGCTCAGTGTGGCACATCAGCTGGCAGCAGAGGCATGGGAACAACTGTACAAACAACTGGAGCTAACTCTAACCTCAGGAATGTGCTTGACAAGGGATCACAGCAAGTTCCAGGGGTTTCCCAAAGATGAGGACAACCCCTGGAGATCTCTGGAGATCAGGAGAATGCCCTGGAGGTGTCAAGCAAGCCTTGGGGGAGGGGAGTCAGTTGAGGAGAGTTAGTGTGGATTAGGCACAGCAGTCAGAAATGGAAGTCCCCTGACATCACCCCTCCTCTAGCATGCAGCATCTCAATGTGTGGGGTAGAAAAAGTTTCAGATTGCCTGGTCAGCTGGTGAGATGGAATAGATCCCTCAGATGGCTTGGGGTGCATCTGGATGCCTCCAGTGGAACTCCCTGACAAGTCCAGGCCACATAGAGGCACACATATGTATTGTGTCTCACACTATAGCAGAGTGAGATTTGTATTGTACACTATGGAACCAGCAGTGTCTGCTGCACTGGAGTGGAGGCCCCACAATGTATTATATCATGCACAGCCACTCCCTCATAGGCCCCAGCCCAATAGGATGAGGCCTGGACTTGCCTGCTACACCTAGAGAACCAGGTGAAATTAACCCAATCCTCTCTCACACACCACATGACCAAACTCTCCACCCTCTTCCAAACCACCAAATTCATCTCCCAGTCCCTCCAGGCACTACAAGAGCACCTGACCCCCACTTCCATACCACTCCTGGCCATGGAAACACCCCCAGTGACTCCTGTCACCTTCCCAGCGGCTCCAGTAGCCCCCCAAGCATGCATCCCCTGCCCTGCACTCCCAGATGCATATGATGGCAACTGTTCCAGTGGAGAGCATTTCCTCCAATCCTGCCTCACCTACATCCATCTCAGTAGGGACACTTTCAATTCTGATGCACTGAAAATAGCCTGGGTCCTGTCATATATAAAGACAGGGCATGCTTCCACCTACACACTACAGGTGTATTGATGTCCTGGAGGTGTTGGAAGCTTCATGGATTGGGCAGCCTTTGAAAAGGACTTCCAGGTGGAGTTCTTTCTGATTGACCCCACCAAAGCTGTGGCCTTAGTGCTATGCAGCCAGGAGCAGTATGGGCAAGGGAAATGGATGCTAGACAAGTATATTGACTCCTTCCAGGCATTAGTCAAGCAAGCAGCCTACTCTGACAGCCTCCAACTGTGCCTCACATTCTGGGATGGTTTGCACCCCATGCTACTGGAATGTATTGACAACCTTGCAGAGGGCTGCCCAGATGGTGAGCAGATTGCCTCCTGGTATAAAGTTGCCCAGGATCAGTGGCAGCTCATGAAGATTTGATGGGAGCTGTGTCACACACACCCAACTTACCACCCTGCCCTCATCTCCACTTTCTAGTATGCCACCCCTGTTTTCCCTGCACCTGTCTCTGCTCCAGCTAGCTCTGCCCCACAACCCTTACCTCCAGGCATCCCCATGGACATTAATGCTACCCAACAGTGCTGTGCCATACCACTGCTGTGCCAGAAATGCCAGAAACCCAAACATTTCATGTAGCACTGCCCATTAGGTCTTGAGGTACATTACCTTTCTATGGTGGAGCAGGAGGAGCTTCTCCTGCAGCTGTTGGCTGCAAAGGATGTGGCCAGAGACCTTTTACCAGATGAGCTGGGACCGGAGTTGACCCTGGAGGAGAGTGGTGCTTGCACCCCCCTCCCCAGTCTGGAGGAGGATTTTTAGTCAAGCAGTGGATGAAATGTATGCCTCCATTGCCAAGTACTAACTGGTTTGCATGTCTGTCAATAGAAAATAATATTGCTTTCATTGATATTGATGACTCTAAGACAACAGGACCTTAGTACTCCCCTCCAGATGTACAAACACCAACTCTGGACTCCAAGTCAGGCCTGCCAACACTGGGCAGACCTCATCTGGGCTGCCCCACATGGGAACACTGGCTGCCCTGGTGGTATGTGGTAGCTGTGAACCCCTTGGCTAACTCCCTGCACCTCAATGTGGAAATTCAGACCATGAACACCCAGCAGGCCCACAGAGTCACTGCCCTCCTGGACAGTGGTGCCATGAGGTTGTTCATAGACTTGGAGTTTGTCCAGCACCACCACCTGACTACACAGCCACTGTCCCAGCCCATTCCAGTGTTCAACATTGATGGAATGCTTAATGAGGCTGGAGCCATCAACTCCGTGGTTGACCTTGTCCTCTGCTACTGGAACCATGCAGAGCAGGCCATGTTTGCCATCACCAACCTTGGTAAGCAGGACATGATCCTTGGATTCACCTGGCTTTGAGAGCACAACCCTGAAGTAGACTGGGCCCAGGGTGAGGTGATCATGAGCCAATGTTCCCAGAGGTGCACCACCTGCACCACCAAGGTCAGGGAACAGTGCTGGCTGCAGTTCAAGAGTGCACAGCCATTTGGGCTTGCCAGGCAGGCCATCTTCCCTTCACAGATCTGGATCTTCTGGACTCCCTGCCCTTGGCATTCCCCCATGGAGAGGCCCTCTATGAGGACAACTGGAGTGGTGGTGGGACCCTGGAGGAGGATCTGTTAGAGGAGTTTGATTTCAAGTGCACCATTATCATGACCCATCCCTGAACCCCTGCCTCACTCTGGACCTCCCCCAAACCTGCTCAGTAAGCCCAGAATGTATCCCCCTTACCCCTCAACCTCTATGACACTTACTTACCCCTGGCACCCACTCCAGCAACTCCCAATGCATCTCCAGCAGTCCCCATGATTCCTCCAACATCCCCTCAGTATCCAGGTAAGTCCACCCTCCCCTGGCACACATTATGGTTATGTATCAAGACAATACTGCCACCTGACTAGCCAGTCTTGGGATGTTCCAAACAACTGTATCCAAGACCCACCTGCACAATCTGACCTCAGACCCATGGCCCCAGAGGAGTTTTCCCCCACAGGTACTTAAGCTGTAGTGTAGTAATAGTTAAGTAGTCTTGATATTACCTACATTCTTGTATTTGTTGTGTCTCTCATGTCTCTGTCCTCTTGTTCCATATTGTCTCATCAAATCTTATTGTTTCTAATTTCCTCTATCTCAATCTTATCAATCTTGATCTAATCAATTTCCATTTTCAGTCTCTCATCTATTTTCTAAGTCTTGTATCATCTTAGTTCCATCTCTCACCTTGTCTCAACTCCCCTGGTTAACCCTACAGCCACTCCTGTTCCCCATGGAAGCCCCTTCCACCCAGAACCCCTTGAAACTCCCTGTATTCACAACTCAGGCTCATTGAGCCTGTGTTATCACTCTGGAGCTCCATACCATGCTTGTCCCCCACTTGCCCATCACTCTGCTCCTCCATATAATCTACCAGAGCATCCTAGACCTCCCCAGACCACTGCTATCACCTTCACCTGCCCCATTTCACTCTTCCAGAGCTCACTGGAGCTAGGGATTGTGAGTGTAGATGTTGTGTCTGCCTAGTAAGGGACTTGCCCAGTGTAGCTGAGCCCCCAGGTCAGCAGAACCTGACAGCCATCACCTTTGGACCTATCCTCCTCTTTCTGGACAACAACTCCCACTTCCAGGTGGAAGCTGACAGTTCCAACTTTGCAACTGGAGTTGTTCTGTCACAACAATCCTGGAAGGACAGAAAGTAGCATCCAGTGGCCTTCTACTTGATGAGTCTGAATGCAGTCAAATGCAACTACAAAATCCATGACAAGGAGATGCTGGCCATCATCCAGTCCTTTGAGGAATGGCAGCATTTCCTGGAGGATGCATGGCATAAGTTTGAAGTCTGGACAGATCACAAGAACCTTGAGTACTTCTGGATGGCCAAGAAGCTTAATCATTAACAGGCCCAGTGGTCCCTCTATTCAGCCAATTTCAACTTCTTGCTGCACCACAAGCTAGGCTGGAGCATGGAGAAGCTAGACACCCTGTCTCAGAGAGCAGACTACAGTACTGGGGCAGATGACAACACCAACATGGTGCTCCTCCAGCCTGAGTTGTTTGTGATCTGAGCCATGGAAGGTCTAGCTGTCAAGGGGGTGGAGGTGGAGATCCTCCAGGACATCTGGCAGGGCAATTGGGACAGTCTGCAGGAGGAACTGATCACTTGGATGGCCTGGGTGCTCAAGTCCAGATGCACCACTGGTGTCAAGTCAGTCCATGCAGACAAATGGGCCCTCCACAATGGACTCCTGACCTTCCAGGACCATATCTATGTGCCCAATGATGCAGAGCTCTGCTAGAGGATCATAGAGCAACACCATGACTCATGGATTGCAGGACACCCTGGCCAGTGGAAGATGCTAGAACTGGTGTCCCAGAACTACTGGTGGCCCCAAATGTCCTAGTACATTGGATCCTACACTAGTATATGCAATCTCTGTCTCCAGACCAAGCCCCAACACTGCCTTCCCTCTGGCCAGCTGCACCCCCTGCCTATCTCCATAGAGTAATGGAGCATTGCCTTGGTAGACTTCATTGTAAAACTCCCTGACACCCATGGCTATGATGCCATCATGGTAGTGGTGGACCTCTATGGCAAGCAAGCACACTTCATCCCCACTCACACCACTTGCTCTGCCATGAGTGCTGCCAACCTGTACTAGAGGAATGTCTGGAAGTTGCATGGCCTCTCCAATGCCTATGTATCTGACTGGGGCCCACAATTTGTGGTGGACTTCACTCAGGAGCTCTACCAACTACTCAATGTGAAGCTGCACACCTCCACTGCCTACCACCCACAGTCTGACAGCCAGACCAAGCACATGAACCAGGAGCTCAAACAATACCTCTGCCTCTTCTGCAATGAATGCCAGGATGACTGGAATGAGCTCCTCCCTGACACCAAGTTCCAGTACAACAACCATGTTCACATGGCCACCCAGTATTCACCCTTCTTCCTGAACACTGGACATCACCCATACATGGGCTTTGAACTCCAGGCCCAACCTTTGGAGAATGAGGCAGTGAATGAATTCATGGACTGGATGAAGATTGCACAGGAAGAGGCATAGGCAGCACTGGCAAAGGCAAAGGACAACATGGCACAGTACTACAACCACAGGAATTCCTTGACACACCTTTGGAGTTACAGCTGTTTGACAGAAGATCTGCCACTCCTGGGATCACCAAATTCCACCCCAGCTCCCTCACACTCAACAACAGCCTGCAATTTCCAACCTGCCTCCTCATCACCCAACTCCCAGAGGCAACCCTGATTGTGCTCAGACTCCCTTGGCTGTGCAATGTCAATCTCAACATCAACTGGCAGGACCTCATCATGTGGTTCCCTAGCCCTGAAGCTTGTCTGGCAGCTGCCATCATCCTCCATTCCTACTTTCCCCACAACCCTGGTGACCCCAATTGGGCCTCTAGCAAGACTGGAGCCACCAGAACCCCCATGTTGCCTAATGATGACCCTGAAGAGGAAGAAGAGATGCCCCTGACCTGAACTTCTGCAGGTATACCCTGACAGCTCCCCCCCAACATCCCCCACAATGAATACAAGGGCTTGAATTACCCCACTCAGACCCCAACAACCCTGGCCCCCACCACTGCACCTCTGACATTAGACACCATCAATCCAGAAACCCTTGATATTAAGATCATCAGCACTGTCCCCTTCACATGGATCTTGCAGGATGGCACCCCTGCCTTCCAACTCTAGGTCACCCCAACACTCCCAGAAGAACACATCCATGCCAGCACCACCTCACCCAAGACTCTGAAGACAGAGGAACAGATATTATGTGAAGTAGTTCCCCCAGAGTACCATGGATTTGCTGATGTGTTCTCCAAAGGAAGTGTGAAGGAACTTCCCCTGCATTGACCCTATGATCACACAATTGACCTTGAAGACAGCACCTCCCCCCCTTTCAGCAAGATCTACAATATGTCAGAGGTCAAACTCTGGGCTCTCAAAGACTACCTTGACAACATGCTTGGAAAGGGTTTCATCTGACCCTTGATCTCTGCTGCTGGAGCCCCTGTCCTTTTTGCCAAGAAAAAGGATGGTTCTCTCCATCTTTGTGTGGATTACTGGGGACTTAACAAAGTCACTAAAAAGAACTGGTATCCTCTCCCCCTGATTGGAGACCTTGTTGACTGCCTCTGCAGTGCCAGGGTTTACACCAAGATAGACCTCTGGTCTGGCTACAACAACATCCAGATTGCTCCAGGACATGAATGAAAGACTGCCTTCTGTACCCACTACAGCTTCTTCAAGTATCTTGTGATGCCCTTTGGTATGACAAACTCCCCCACTACCTTCCAATACTTCATGAATGATATCTTCCATGACATGAACAATGTCTTTGTTATTATATACTTGGGCAACATCCTCATCTATTTGAACTCTGTGGAGGAACACCAGAGCCATGTGTGACATGTTCTAGAACAACTCCAGAGGTACCACCTGCATGCCAAACCCAAGAAGTGCTCCTTCCACACCACCAAGGTTGAATACCTAGGAGCTATTGTAACTCCAGATGGTGTACAAATGGACCCAGCAAAGGTAGAAGCCATCCTCAACTGGCCCCCACCCTGGAATGTTAAGAAGGTACAGTCTTTTTTGGGTTTTGCTAATTTCTACCACCAGTTCATCAACAACTACTCTGCCATCACAAAACCCCTCAATTGGCTCACCTGGAAGGACACCCCATGGGACTGGGATAGTAAGTGCCAAAGTGTGTTTGCTCTCCTGAAGAAGGCCTTCACCTCCACTCCAATCCTCTGCCACTTCAACCCTGCTCTCCCCATTGTACTCAAATGCAATGCCTCCAATTATGCCATCACCAGGATTCTCTTGCAGATGGGCTCTGATAGCAAGGACCTGCACCCCATTGCCTTCTACACCCATTTGATGATCCCCATGGAACTCAACTATGACATCTATGACAAGGAGCTCCTTGCAATTGTTGAAGCCTTCCAACAGTGGAGGGCCTACCTTGAGGGAACCCCACACCACATACAAGTCTACTCAGACCATAATAACCTTCAATACTTCACAACCACCAAGCAACTCAGTTGATGACAAGCCCACTAGGTGGAAAGACTATCCAAGTACAACTTCACCATCCACTATTACCTAGGACAACTCAGCAAAACCCAACACCCTCACCCAAAGGCTGGATGTCTACCCAAAGAAGTTGTTTGAGGCTGAACAGAATGCCTTCAACCACCATGTGGTAATTCCCCCCAAACATCTTCATGCTGTATTAATTATGAATGAAGAAGGAATGCTCCACCAAATTTGAAATGCTCCCCAGGATGCCTACTTCACCCAGCATGACCCCTGGACTCAGCCTGTTGATGCCCCACCCCCTGACCCCACCTTTACACTATCCCTGGACCACCAACTCCTACTTCAGGATGGCCAGATATATGCCCTGGACCACAAGTCTATCTGCTTTGACATCATCTGGCAGCACCACAACCACAAGCTCTGGAGACACCTGGGAATGCATAAGACTCTCCAACTGATTTCCCAGACTTACTTTTAGCCAGGAATAAAGAAGGACATCACTCAGTACATATAAGCCTCCAAGCTGTGCCTCTGAGGCAAGGTCCCCTGACATTGCCCATACAGCCTGCTAAAGCCCCTCTCCATTGGCCACCAGCCATGGTTCTTGATCTTGATGGACTACATCATCAAGCTCCCCACATCTGAGGGTTTTGACACTATACTTGTCATAGTTTGCCAACTCACCAAGCAAGCCTTGTTCATCCCCTGCCATACCACCAACAATGCCCTGGAGTTTGCCAGGCTATTCCTTGAATATGTCTTCTCCAAGCACAGGCTTCCAGACAATATTGTCTCTGACTGTAGTCCCTTATTCATCTCCCGGTTCTGGCAATCCTTATGCAAGGTGCTTGAAATCAAGACCAACCTGTTGACCACATACTACCCAGAGACTGATGGGCAAATGGAACAAGTAAACTAGACCCTGGAACAGTATCTCTGCCTCTATGTTAACTACTTACAGAATGACTGGTGTGCAGAACTACCCCTGGCTAAGTTTACTTACAACAATACTCCCCACTCTGCTACTGGGATCTCCCCATTTTTTGCCAACAAGGGCTACAACCCCCAGCTCACCTTGTCCCTCAAGGACATCTCCTTGCACATTGCCCACAAAGTTGCTGAGGACCTCCAGTCCCTTCACCAGTTCCTCTGGGATGAGATCAACACCACCAATTGGGCATACTTCAAGCATGCTGACACTCAATGCAAAATGACCCCCAACTGGACCCCCAGCACCCTTGTCTGGCTCAACCAGCACACTTGTCTGGTTCAACCAGCACAACCTCAAGACCTGGAGGCCCTTGATGAAGCTTGACCATAAGCAACTTGGCCCCTTCAAGATTCTCTAGAAGGTCTTGACCCATGCCTATAAGCTTGACCTGCCCCCAGGACTGAAGGGCCTCCACCCCATCTTTCATATGTGAC
>JAGGAV010008210.1:0-13132 GCA_017657295.1 Termitomyces sp. DKA64 | reverse complement strand
CACTGGAGCTGTTCTGTCACAACAATTCCAGGAGGATGGGAAATGGCATCCAGTGGCCTTCTACTCCAAGAGCCTGATTGTGGTGGAGTGCAACTATGAAATCCATGACAAGGAGATGTTGGCCATTATCTGGTCTTTTGAGGAGTGGTAGAATTTTCTGGAGGGTGCACAGCATAAGTTTGAAGTGTGGATGGATCACAAGAACCTCAAGTACTTCTGAACAGCCAAGAGACTCAATCACCAGGAAGCCTGATGGTCCCTCTACCTAGCCAACTTCAACTTCTTGCTGCACCACAAGCCAGGCCAGAGTGTGGGAAAGCTGGATGCCCTGTCCTAGAGAGCTGACTATGGCACAGGGGGAGATGACAACAGTAACATCATCCTCCTCTGACCTGAGTTGTTTGTGATCCAAGCCATGGAAGGCCTAGTTGTTGAGGGAGTGGAGGTAGAGATCCTCCAGGACATCTAGCAAGGAAATCAGGATGGTCTGCAGGAGGAACCTGTTGCTCAGGCAGCCCAGGTGCTCAAGTCAGGATGTATCACCAGCACCAAGTTTGTCTACACAGACAAATGGGCCCTCCATGATGGACTCCTGACCTTCTGGGACTGCATTTATGTGCCCAATGACCCAGAGCTCCACCAGAGGATTGTAGAGCAGCATCACAACTTCCAGATTGCAGGACACCCCAGCTGGTAGAAGATGTTGGGGCTAGTGTCACAGAACTACTGGTGGCCCCAGATGTCCCAGTATATTGGATCCTACACTAGTACCTGCAATCTCTGCCTCTGGACCAAGCCCCAACATTGCCTCCCCTCTGGACAGCTCCATCCTCTGCCCATCCCCTCAGAGCAATGGAGCATTGCCTTGGTAGACTTTATCATAGAGCTCCCCAATGCTCACAGCTACAATGCTATTATGGTGGTGGTGGACCTCTGTGGCAAGCAAGCCCACTTTATCCCCACTCAGACCACTTGCTCCACCATGGGTGCTGTAAACCTGCATCAGAAGAATAACTGGAAGCTCCATGGCCTCTCTGATGCCTACATGTCAGACTGGGGTCCACAATTCATGGCAGAATTTACTCTGCTTAACATGAAGCCTCACACCTCCACCACCTACCACCCACAGTCCAATGGCCAGACTGAACATGTGAACCAGGAACTCAAACAATATCTCCACCTCTTCTGCAATGAGTGCTAGGACAACTGGGACAAACTCCTTCCCAATGCCAAGTTCCAGTACAACAACCATGTTCACACAGCCACTCAAGTTTCACCTTTCTTCCTGGACACTGGACATCACCTACACATGGGCTTTGAACCCTGGGCCTAACCTTTGGAGAATGAGGCCATGAATGAGTTCATGGACTGGATGAAGATCACTCAGGAGGAAGCCCTGGCAGCTCTGGAAAAGGCAAAGGATGACATGGCATGATTTTATGACTGCAGAAGAATCCTGGTGCCCAAGTACCAGCCTAGAAATCAAGTTTACCTGGATGCCTCTGATATTACCATCACCCAACTGTCAAAAAAGCTCTCACACCAGCTATTAGGACCCTTCATGGTAGAATGACAGGTAGGGCCTCTAGCCTACTGACTCCAGCTCCCCATAGGAATGTGCCAGCTCCATCTGGTATTCAACATGGTCAAGCTGACTCCAGCACCAGCAGACCCTATCCCAGGGCAATGCCCAGCACCCCCACCACCTCCAATGGTGGTCAATGACAACAATGAGTATGAGGTGGAGGAGATCCTGGATAGCCATCTATTCTGGTGGCAGTTACAATACAAGGTGAAGTGGAAAGGCTATGGAATCAAGGACATCTCCTGGGAATCCCAGGAGAATGTGCACACACCTGGACTAGTCAGGGAGTTCCACCAATGACACCTGGACACACTCCAAGCCATTCAAGGAATCTATCCCCTCTCACTGATGGACCAGGCAATCCAGAACTTCTTCTACCCTGCACATTGAGGCACTGCATGCTAGAAGGGGGGTGATGTCAGGGGACTTCCTTTTTCTGACCTCCACCCCTGACTGACACCAACTTGCTGTGACTGATTCCACTCCCCCAAGGCTTGTTTGATGACTCCAGGGCATTCTACAGATCTCCAGAGATCTCTGGAGACTCCCAGAACTTGCTGTGATTCCTCAGTGAGCACTTTTGGTCAACTCCAGTTGTCTATACAGTTGTTCCCACACCTCCACCACCTGCTGATGCACCACACTGAGCAGCTAGGATCCTTAGACTTGTTCTCTTTGGATTCCCCTCTGCTAGGTGATTTAGTAACCATTTGTATCATCAATTACCAGTTCTAATATACTTCAGATTCCCCTCTGCTAGCTGTGTGATTTAGCTATCACTCCTGGAGGTTGCCCTTACACCTTCCCTAAATGCACTAGGAACAGTACCTCCTAATGAGGAGAGTGGAGATTCTAGCACCCCTCCTCTCAAGTCAGAAGAGGACTTTGAGTAAAGCAGTGGATGAACTGTATGCCTCCATTGCTTAGTGCTAATTGTTTTGCCACCCTGTCCATAAAATCTAATTTAACTGCTGTTACATATGATTCTGTAACTGAAACTCTAAGCACACTCTCTAACATACCAAATTTTCCATTGAAAGCCTCTATTGGGGAAGCTCCCTCTCAACCATGCCAGAAAGTGCCTGCCTGGAAATGCTGTCTTCCCTGTCACTATATTGTTGTCTTTACTCCTTCTGTCAATTGCCTAAGGCTGGAGATAGAGATTAAGACAACAGATACTTAGCAAGCTCTCAACATTGTTGCCCTACTTTATAGTGGGGCAACTGGCCTTTTCCTCAACATTGAATATAGAGAACAATACCAATCCTAGTGTACAAATTGATGGCACTCTCAATGAAGCTGGCTTTATTTGCTCTGTAGTTGAACTAGTTCTCCATTACCAGACTTATTCAGAGCATACAGTCTTTGCTGTCACTAGCTTGAGAAAACAGGACATCATCCTGCAGTTCACTTGGCCTCAAAAGCACAACCCTAGGATTGATTGGACAAAGGGTAAAGTGAAGATGAGTTGTTGTCTCTGTTGTTGCAATATTCTTGTACAAGAGAGGCTAGAGAGGAATGTAGAGCAAAGGTCTGTGAGCATGCTGTCATATGCAGCTGTCATGTAGGGCATTTCCCTTATGCTGACCTTGACCTTTCAGATTCCCCCCCCCCCACCTTGGCATTCCCTCATAGAGAGGCCTTCTATAAGGATGTCAGAGGTGTTGAGTGTGAACCCCAGGAGGAAGATGGATGTAAAAGGGCCATCTGTTCAGTCATTGATCTGATTCTTCATTACCAGGATCATACAGAATGTGTGCTGATTTTTCTGTCACTAGCTTGGAGGAACAAGACATGATCTCAGGGTTGACCTGGTTATGCAAATACAACCCTGAGACTGATTGAACAAAGGATGAGGTGAAGATGAGTTGCTGTCTCTGTTGTTGCAAGACCTATGTAGAAGAAGCCCATGAGGAGCAGAAAGCTAATGTTCATGAATGTGCTGCCTTGCATGCTTGTTGTGCAGGGCACTCCTTTGTACAGATCTTGACCTTCTGAATCCCCCTCTGATGTTCCCTCCATAGGGTGGCCCTCTGTAAGGATGTCCAAGATGTTGGATATGACTACCAGAAGGAAGAGGGAAGCAAGGAGGAATCACCACTGCTCTCTAGACCCAGAGTCTCCAGATGAAACCATTGAGGTGGTGATGGGATCCATGCTACAATGCTTTGCTCCCCACCTACTGTGGGGAAGATTTGAGCCAGTCAGACTACAACTCAGCACTGGCAGAGGTATTTGCAGCAAACTCCTGGCCCAAGCCCTCTCATAGCAAATCCCTTATCACCTCCATGACTTTGAAGATGTATTCTCCAAGGCATTGTTTGATTCCCTCCCAGAGTGCAAACAATGGGACCATGCAATTGAGCTGCTATCTAGTGCAGAGCCCTCTAGCTGCAAGGTCTATCTACTTGTGCCCTGCAAGCAGGATGAGCTGGATATATTCCTGCAAGAGGACCTTAGCTCTAGTTGAATACAACCTTCAAAGTCTCCAATGGCTTCCCCAGTCTTCTTTATAAAGAAGAAGGACAAGTCATTTTGTCTGGTTCAGGACTATTGAGTCCTGAATGCAGTGATGGCAAAGAATTGCTATTCCTTGGCACTCATCTCTGAGCTTGTCAACAATTTTTGGGGTGTGCACTGCTTTACCAAGTTGGATGACCATTGAGGCTACAACAATGTGTGCATGAAGGAGGGAGATGAGTGGAAGGCAGAATTTCAAACCAGTCATGGATTCTTTGAACCATTGGTAATGTCTTTGGTCTCACTAATAGCCCAGCCACATTCCACACAATGATGAATGACATTCCCTGTGATTTGATTGTGGAAGGTGTTGTTTGTGTATATCTTGATGACATTCTCATCTACACCAAAACCTTGGAAGAACAAATCAGATCACATGCATTGTTTAGAATGCCTCTGCCAACACAATTCTACCTTAAGCCCAAGGAGTGTGAGTTTGAGCAGACTAGGGAATACCTGAGTTTGATCATTTCACATGAAATGGCTGAGACGGACCTAGTCAAGGTGACAGATGTGGCCAAGTGGCCTGAGCCAAAGAACAAGAAGGAAGTCCAGACCTTTTTGTGCTTTGTCAACTTCAACTAGAGGTTCATTCAGGATTTCTCTCATCATGCTCATCCCCTCTTTGACCTCACTGTCAAGGATGCAGCATGGCAATGGGAGTCCTTGCAACAAGCTGCCTTTGATGCCCTCAAGTAAGCCATTAGTTCTAAGCCTGTCCTCCTATTCTCTGATGATGACTTGTCCTTCCATGTCAAAGCAGATAGTTCAGACTTTGCCACAGCAGCAGTCTTTTCTCAGCAGTCAAAGAAAGATGGCAAGTGGCATCCTATATACAACACTTCTACTCAAAAAGCCTCAATGCAGTAGGACAAAATTGTGAGATCCACAACAAGGAAATGCTTGCCATCATCTGGTCTTTTGAAGAATGGTGGCATTTTCTTGAGGGTGCACAGCACAACTTTGAAGTTTGGATAGATCACAAGAACCTTGAGTATTTCTACACAGTGAAGAAGCTCAATTGACACCAAGCTTGCTGGTCCTTATATCTGGCCAACTTTGACTTTTTGCTGCATCACAAACCTGGATGTAGCATGGTCAAATCAGATGTGTTGTCTAGGGGAGCTGATTGTGGCACTGTGGCAGGTGCTATGTGCCTAGCATTCCTGGACTTTGTCAACACATTGTTGAACAGCACCATGGACTCCCATGTAGCAGGGCATCCTGGTAAATGAAAGATCCCAGAACTGGTGTCTTAGAATTACTGGTGGCCTCAGGTGTCCTGGTACATAGGCACTTACACCAGCACTTGTGACCTCTACCTCCACACCAAGCTTCATTGTCAGCCTCCCATGGGTCAGCTCCACCCTATGTTCCAGCTAACTGCTGGAGTGTTGTTTCAGTGGACTTCATTGTTGAACCCCCAGAGGCTCATGGGTATAATGCAGTAATGGTGGTAGTGAACCTCTAATGGCAAGTGGGCCCACTTCAATCCCACTCACACCACCTGCTCAGTCCTAGAAGTGGCTACTTTGTATCAAAAGAATGTGTGGAAGCTCCATGGCCTGTCAGATGGGTATGTCTCTGAACAAGGCCCTCATTTTGTGGCAGAATTTACTTGGAAACTATACTGCCTGCTTGTGGTGAAGCTCCATACTACTAGGGCCTATAATCCCTAGTCAGATGATCAGACTGAATGCATTGACCAGGAGTTAGAATAGTATCTTCACCTTTTTTGCAATGAGAGGCAGGATAACTGGGAAGAGCTCATGTCAGATGCAGAGTTCCACTACAACAACCACATTCATTCTTCCACTCAGATGACTCTATTCTTCCTGGACACCAGCAGACACCCTTGCATGGGATTTAAACCTTGGGCACATCCCTCTAAGAATGATCCAGTGGAAAATTTGTGGACAGGATGAGGAGGGACCTGGAGGAAGTAAAGGCAGCACTGACAAAGGCAAAGGATGACATGGCATGGTACTATGACCAGCAGCAGACATCAACCCCAGTATACAAGCCTGGAGACTGTGTATACCTGGACAGTTCTGACATCAAAACCACATGATCATTGCAGAAGCTGTCACATTGCCACCTCAGTCCCTTCATGGTGGAGAGACAGGTAATGTCACTAGCATATTGACTGAAGCTCCCTGCCAGTCTGTATCAGCTGCACCCAGTCTTTAACATTGTCAAACTGTTCCCAGCTCCAGAAGACTCTATTCCTGGTCATCACTGTAAACTACTGCCACCACCAATTCTGGTTAATGATGAGGAGGCATATGAGGTAGAGGATATTCTGGATAGCAGGGTGTTCTAGGGGAAGTTGCAGTTTAAGGTGAAGTGGAAAGGGTATGGCATTGAGGACATCTCTTAGGAACTGCAGGCCAGTGTCTATGCACCAGCTCTGATTCAAGACTTCTATCACAGGTACCCCAATGCACCCAAGGCAATCCAAGGCATCTACTCTATCTCCACAACTGACCAGGCAATCCATGACTTCTTCTACCTGGTATGTCAAGACAACACATGCTAGAGGGAGGGTGATGTCAGGAGACTGTTTGTTTCCCTTATTCCAGGCCCAATACTCATCTTTGTCCTTCTGTCTTCTGGTGACAAGTACTCTCAAATTCTTTTTCATGGAACAGTAGTTCCTTTAGATCTCTTGTATGACTTCATAATTATAGGAATGACAAGGTGGAGACATTCTTCAATATTCAAATGAGGCATCAAACACTTTGTTCTCTATCTCATCTTTTTTTCATTAAATCTCCAGCATCAAAAACCTTGAGCATTAGTTCATCATCAAAAGCTTTTTCTGAAGCTTCAATCAAGATAACTATAGGTAGCTGGAGGGTAGTATTGTCCCATAGTTCTGTTATCAAGCTAAAACTGTCTGGCATAAAGTTTTAAATGTGTTGCTTGACAAAACAAACAAAAATCACCAACTGCTCCAAGTAAAAGCTAAAGTGTGCCATAGAACCATGACCAACAGCTGTAAAAGCAGGAATGATCAATGCAACTCTCATATTCAGCTAAGAGATGTCTTAGGTGGACTCCACTAACAGGTTTGAGTCCTTGTGTTCTAAAAATGGATATGATAGCCTCTATAAAACTGGTATGGTGGGTAGTAAGTGACTCATCCTTCAAAATTGCAAGGAGCACATTAAAGACAACAGATTGGAAATAATCATCAGAAGGTCCACTGTTTTGGCTGATACAGTCAGAGCTCTCATAACCTATAGCAGTTGGTTCAGGTCAAAATCTATGGGTTATGGAGGATTATGGGTTATCAGGGAGGTCATTGTAGAGTCATAGACTCGATCTGTCTTAAGCTAGAATCATCTTTTTGTCATTGTAACGCTAACAACAAATCTACAACTGCTTAGAAGCAAAATAGTCGGTGATGACACTTGGTTGAAGCGCATGAGACTCATTGAGGCATGTCTGATGGCTGAATTTGTTGAGCATGACCTCAAAGTCATGCACAAATGGGTCATTGCTGTCTGCAACATAGCCCTTGAGTGTTTCAATAGCTTGAAGTGCGACACAGCGAGGATGCTCAGGTCCTAATAATTATATATCAATTATATACCTTTGAATCAATTGAGTTGTGATGCACGTTTTCTTTTATTCCATGGTCTAATGATCTTTTTTGTCTCCTCCCCAAATTCTTTGAACTTATCCACAATGATCCTCTGATGTGAACCCAACCGCTCCAGCTCTCGTTCATAGTCCGAGCCCTCATCAAGAAGCTCAATCGCTCTTTCCTCATCAATCAAGTTTCATTCATGATCCAACCGCTCCTCATCAGAATTGGAAATGTCCTCTTGCTGTGAGATTCGGTGTAGAAGATCATCTCAATGTATTTCTCGATACGATCTTGAAGATGATTAAGACCTGTTTTGAGTGTTTCAAGAGCTTTCGAAGGCATAATGAATCAGTTGTGCTGTCCAGCCCACAATTCGATGGATTATCCAAAGATTTTCCTTATGATTCTAAGGTATCTCCTTGCGATTTTAGACCAGAAAGTCTCACTCCGAATCAACGGTTTATTGAATATTCAAAGGTTTGAATTTACACTAAAAAATGAGACTTATTTTTCTCCTTCCCAGTCAAATTTATGGGTTATGGAATCCCCAAAAACTTATGGATTTTGGGATAATGGGAGTGACTCATAATTCCCTGCAAACATAATTGGTCAGGCTGAAAAACTATGGGTTATTGCGGGTTATGGGTTATAAGAGCCATGTGTTATGAGGGCTTCGATTGTAGGTACATACTTTATTGACCGCAGTCACTGGCGCCCTGATCTCCGGTCATCAACATTTTTCCGATATGATCATGTAATCAAATACGTCACAAAAATGTTGAAGGAACCCTGAGGATTGGTTGACTTTCGTCGAGTACTACAACACTCAAACAATACTGTCAGAATATTCAGCCATATACTCCACTTAGTCACTCCTGTTCGAGAACCTCACTCCAGACTGTCTACACAACCTCAGTCTTGTTTTCTATACCCGGATACCCTCACTTTTTCCCTATCGGATCCATGAGCCCAGGTACGATCGGACGGCAATATTGATTACCCCATTGCTTAAAAGGAGATGATAGCGAGCAGCACTCCTTCGTCGATTCTCTTCCCAGTGTCAGAACCATCTCCTACCAGCAATGTGCGTCCAGTACCGCAGATACCCGAGCAACATCTGTCTTTCAGGCGTATGTCATTGCCGACGACGCCGTCTAAACAGCATAGGGAATCCATGATTAGTGTAGCCTCTTTTGTTTCGATGCCCGAGGACAGAGAGGCGCAAATTCGTTCCACTCCTGCGGTCTTTCGCAATGTGCACTTTGCCGGAAATGGTACGAACCATACGTCGACGACCAATTCACCAAGGAGGAGACAAAGAAGTCATGTTCCCGAGAAACCGGTTGACGATGTCAAGTGGTTGAAGCGGAGGAAAGTCATTGAAGAATTTTATGATACAGAAAAAACCTATATGGAGGGTCTTGAGCTGATTTACTCGGTGCGTGAATTTTTCCATCTTTGCGTCTGATCCTCTATCTGACAATATACTTCCATCCAGCACTTTCTGACACCAGTCATTGCGTCTCTGAATACGTCTGAACCTCTATTAGACCGCTCGTCCCTTACCTCTATTTTCTCTAATTTTATTGATATCTGGAATCTTCATCGTTCGTTCTTCTCATCCCTTACAATTCTTCTTACATCCGTAGTACCCTCGCCAGCATCCACGGACAATCATTATCCTGACCCACCACCTTCATTGTCACAGCTACTTCTCTCACACTTCCCGTATCTAGCCCTGTACAACCCTTTTGTCACAGCATTTCCCACCGCCATATCCAGCCTTACGGATCTCATCACGTTCCCAACATCTACTCGTCCGAATCCCCAGTACAGCGCGGTTTTTACGACCTATCTTGCCAGACAGGAGTCCGATCCTCGGTGTGGAAAATTGAAACTTCGAGATTGGCTGCTCACTATTGTTCAACGTTGTCCTCGATATCTCCTCTTACTCAAGGACCTTATTGCTTGCACTGACGAGAAAGACCCAGAGTTTACGCATCTCATGCAAGTTCAGGCTCTTGTCTCGAAAAGTCCGTCAAATTCAATATCATGAGGTCTTCGTGTCAATCCTCACTCCCAACAGTCACTCTCTCACTCAACACATCACTTCACACGCATGCGCAAACTCTCGCGCTATTATCGTTGCAACGTGCCACTCCAAGTCTCCCATTCCAGCTCATTCTTCCCGGTCGGACTCTCCTTAAGCGTGGGTCCCTCCTTCAAATTGAGCGGAGTGACGGGCCGCGCGAGCGCCAATTTCTGTTGTTTTCTGACTGCCTAATCTGGCTTGCTGGGGAAGAAGCCGAGCGTGCGCAATGGAAAGGTGACTGGGGAATCGGTAGATCTGCTTGGTGTTCCGGCTTGACTGTGTCCGGTTCTGCTGTGAACAAACTAATGTCTACACTAGAAACATCGAGTTTCTCGGACAGAAGACAGAGTATGCAAAGAAGCCGGAACAAAAGTGAGGACGAGATACCCTCAGTCAAGGTCCAGGATGGTCGGATGGGCACAGACAAACAAAAAACGTCTCCGTCCACCCCGATGAGACCAGCTGGGAGGGATGGGTTCAGGAAGTCGTATCACCCTCCTCCAGGTATGATAAGCAGGAGGAATGCAAGTAGCAGTGGTGATGAGCGATGGATTTACAAGGGCCGAGCTGAACTCGTTGATCTGGAAGTCGTCGTGACGCCAGGCAGAGGGGAGGGGGAGGATCGCAGGTTTGAGATCCTGAGCCCTAAGGAGAGTTTTGTGCTGTACTCAGGTCAGGGATTGTTTGCTTGTGGTGTTTGGCATACTTCGATGCTTACAGTATCGTACAGGGACAGGAGAGGATAGAGATGAATGGTGTAGTGAGATACGACAGGCCAAGGCGCAATTACTCAGTTCTCTTAACCTCATGCATCCGAATTCAACGCTGACTTCGTCGTCATCAACAAATCATCTCAGGCGATCCTTGCAGGCTCTTCCATTTCCGCCTACAGATAAACGGATGATGACTTACTGCGCCGGTAAAAGCGATGGGAAGCAGTCGAAAGGTAAGGAAAAAGAAAATGCCGAACTATTTCAAGGGAGGCGCAAAGTGGAACATTGGGTTCCTGTAATATGGATACCAGACGAAAAGACTAGTGAATGTATGAGGTGTGGCAAGAGTTTCGGCTGGAGAAGAAGAAGGCACCACTGTAGGCTTTGTGGAAGGTGCGTTTGTGCCTCATGTTCTGGACGGGTTCGTGAATCACCCCTTACTTTCTTTCGACGATCTTTTCATAAACTTCTTGGACAGACATTTTTCATCTCGGACCCTCAGGCGAAGAACGATGCGGACAAGCCGGCCCGAGCTTGTGATGCATGCTATGAGGTGGTGTTTCCTCTCATCGATCCCGTCCCAGGGACACTTCCTGATGCGACTGGCGCGATCCAGCAACAAGACATCGATACTTCCCTTGATTTCAGTAGCTTGCCATCGTGGCTTTCCGTACCCTCCCTCGACGTTACTACGACGCCTCAAGCTCTCATGGCTATCCAACGCGAGCCATCCTCGCCTAGAAGATATTTCCAAGACTTACCCAAATACGACGAGAGTGAGAATTACAAGCGCAGCAAGGCACAGCCTCTGCAAACAGCACGAACTAGGAGTTGTAAACAGCTCTTGGAAGATTTTGAGCAGAACAAACATGGTCGGTTCGACGTGCCGAATTCACCTTTTGAAGAGCCGGCTGATCGTAGGGTGAACGGGTCCGGGTATAATGGAGACTTGGATCGTCAGCTATCTCGTATCTCGAGGAATGGCGAAGCTTTGCCACCTAGGAAGGAGGATACTGCCAGGAGACATAAGAGGTTCTCTTTACCGGCTATGGCGTTGCAGACAACGAACGTGACGGCCCGTACGAGTGCTGTCTTTGACGATGATGATCTAACCGAAGACGGTGGTGTAAGCCTCATCAAGGTAAACAAGAGGTTTTCTCTTGTACTTGGTGGTGTACATCATGGAAACAGCGGGATGCAGGGTCAAAGTCAAGCTTCAATGAAACCTGGAGATCCTGCGTCTGCTGCTGGTACAGAGCCTGAACTTGTGAAATCGTTTGCAGCGGGAAAACTGGGTGAAATTCTGGCAAGGGAGAGGGAGTGACCGCCCACTTTTGTATCCAGTCTACTTTCCAATCTCAGTTGCTAGTCTTGCCTGCGGCATACGTATCTCTCATTTTCGGTCAAACGACAGTCATTCTTAGTATAGAGTAGGAGCAAAATGATCTTTCTGCACACGTTTCTAATATTGCCAACCCGGCGGAGGTGTGATTTTCATACTGAAAATAACCTTCAATCACAGGTCGAGGAGCGTTGCGATGATAGAACATTCTTTTACTTGTGTAGTCATCCGTTCACCACTTCCGGTCTCTCCCCTTAGGCCCATGTTATGACATTACAAACTGTCCTCCTGCTGTTCCTTTACTCACTATTTTTCGACACATCAATTTTGCGTTCCCTAGGCTTGGTAGAAAGGTAATAGGCACATAATAGTGCCGCAATACCAATGACGCCAAATACGATGTTCCTTTGTTCGTACGATCTCTCCCGTGGATTTGGCGGTATTTTTCCAGAGGGCGGGAGTTCAGTCGCGTACGCTCGACCCTGAGGATACAGATTTGATCAGAACCTTGACAACATCAACAAGGAGGCTTATCACTGACCACGCGTGGCGCAACCTTTACCAGAGCTCGTCTGGAAATAGAGGCTGCCTTATTGCCAAGTAATGCGGACATTGTAGTACGATGTTATTTGTTTGAACCAGAGAGTCAGAAGCGGCATATATAGATAGACTTGTCCCAGTGTGACGTTGTGGTGACGTCTCAAACAAAAGTGAAGCGATCAAAGACCCTTGATCGACGTCTATGTAAGCGACACGTCCATCGATCACATCTCTACGCGTCGCGACGCGACCTCTAGCCAGTGGCCATAGTCACATTGCTTTGTCGCATTATCGACATTACCCCATTGTTTCTCAATTTGGCCCCATTGTTTCTCATTGTTCGGACATCGTATATAGTTCTAGCTACGCCCTACTTTCTCCTCGTCCTGCTCTCTTTGCCTACTCACACAGAGCTCGTCAGGTTTGTGCTACCTACGTCCTGCTTCCTTTGCCTACTCACACAGAGCTCGTCAGTCCTTGGACTCGGCTTTTTTGTTTCTCCCACCCCTCATATCCACTTTCCCCTCTGGTGGTTTTTCTTTCTTTTTCCGTCTTCGATAGCACTTGTCTCGTAAATACTTCGCCCGTGCCGGCTTGAGTGCGGTTTCCCTCTTTGGATTCGTGCGAGAGCAAGGGCGACCAAATAAAACTTTATTTACTCGCAATAGAACTTTATTTGCTCGCAAAGTACACAAAAACTTCAGATTACGCATCGTACCCGAAAGGAACTCTAGCTCCATCACTC
>JAGGAV010008209.1:0-13150 GCA_017657295.1 Termitomyces sp. DKA64 | reverse complement strand
AGGGCACAGCTTCATAGGAAGGAAATGAAAGAGAGTAAATGAACCTATTTAGAGAGATATGTCAAGTAGTATGTACCTCATTAGATCCACCAAGAGCATCAAAATCTTGAAATCCAATGTCATACATTTGGCAGGAGTCACACACCATCACAGAATGTGACAAATGCTTGTCTTGCATAAATCTCCTATTGCATTGGTGATGGGCTGGTTCCATCACTATGAATTATGAGAATATCTACTATACTTGTAGTCTCAACTTATATGGTGGTTTTGACTTACAAGTGCATACTGTAAGCTGTAAGAAACATAACAGAAGTGTTACATTTTCAAGTCAAACTAGTGTTGACTTGAGCTATAGCACTGCACCAGAACTTCCAGAAACAAGTTCACTGCCATGGATTACAATTAAAATGTTTAAATTTTAATCTTTGCTTTCCTTAATGGGTACCATTGTGATCAGCAAGGATTATGCTGCCAAAGGTTTCACTCAAGCAAGTTCAAGCAACTGTTGCAAGGCCAAGCAGGTTATTTACTTAAGACATGTAATGTAAAATATATGGACACACCCGGAATTGAACCGGGCACCGCCCGCATTTATTAACATATAGTGCTAAGCGGGCGTGATAACCAACTACACCATGTGCCCATGCTGAAGTAAGCACCTACATACCAATCATACCGTAGTGTGGCTTAGTGAACGCACCATCAAACATTAAAACGGTCCTTTAATTCATAAAGAACGTGCAAGGGTGCTCCTGACATTAAGGATATTACATCTTTCAAGATTCTTGATTCTCGGACAGATGATAGCAATTAAAGAGAACCCCTGAAGCACAACAAGTCCATGATCGTGATCAGGCTCCACAACTCACACTACGTACCCAAGTCACACATGTGAACTCCAACTATTGGTGGGATGTCCTAGAAATCAAAGAAATTCGGATTCCCAGCCGGAATGGAATCAATAGAAAGTGTAGGTAGGCAGAAACTGTGGCGCAAAGGAACGATTCTGCCAAAGTGTTTGCAGACGGAAACGTCATCCGAGCGGTGGCGAAATATTATTGATAAAGAAAGTAACGAGTAGTGATCTATATAAGAATCTCAGGCTAGCGTTCCAGAATTCCAAGGCAACCCCTTCTCGGCCCTCGGTTTGGGTGTCAATACCCGATCGCTTCATTGCTTTCGCCTTTCTCACGTTTAGGTATGCACCCTCGAGTACCAGCAAAAGTTTGCAGAAACACACGCCCAGGTAGGACCGATCTGCAGCCACGAATATACCTAGTCACATATGTTTCCTAGGTAACAGAGACCTTTGACCATGAGCTGATGGGATACCGGTACTTCCTCACAGAATGTTAGTCGCTGTCACTTTTTCTCAGAGGATATCATTTACATACCTCGTCAGATTGACTCGTTCTACGTTACCCGACGATCTAAAACTCTGGATAACTGATTCAACGCCGAGAGGGTCTTGCAAGCCTTGAGTTGAAGGCAAATCAAAAAAGGAAATTTGCCTCTTATCTTCCAGAAATGTGTCACTCTTTTATTCATCGCGTCTATCCTGACTGACAGAGCTTATCTGTAGGAGGTAGAAAAACAGAAGACCGAAATCCTCAATGGTGGCCTCACAGGACCAGTCAACTATTACGAAATCAAAGTCTTTGATCTTGATCTCGGGATATGCAGGGTACATGCCACCTTTCTACCACCTTCAATGGCAAGAGACTGATGTGATAACTGTTCGCCATCTCGCCAGAGAATCGTGTTATTCAAAAGCCTGTTTTCCTGGCCCTGTATTGCAGGACTACGCATGCCTAGCTCCTATGCAAAAGCGGTTACGACACGAAGTGTGAAGGGCCCCTTGACCATAAAGGATTTCGACACATGCCACTGGATTATGTGGCAGGAGAAGGAAAAGTTGAACCAGGAACTGTTGGCATGGATTCAAGGTTTGTCATTATAGGTGCGGCAGGAAGGTAGGTGCTAGAGAAATGAGTGTGAGGAAGTCCAGTCATACCAGTCATCTAGAACAGTAGTTGTAGCAAGTGATTGTTGAATACACAATCGACTGAAATTTGTTGATCAAAATGAGATTTGTTAAGAGATAACACTTAGTCACCTAACCTCAGTCTTGAAATTCGGCGAGTTATCTGCCTTCTTGATAATGAACACGCCGTGGGACGAATCAAACGATAATGAGGCCGCTTGGAAAGGAACACGAGACGCTGAATGGACGAGAATGTCGTCTGAATTTACTGATGTATGTAAACTTGACCATCACGATTCTCGAGCCACGAACTACAACATTGATGCTAGGTCGGTTATCGCGAGGGAATAACAGCAGGCAAAGAAGCGTTTGTTCAGGAAGGGTTTGATATTGGATTTGCGACTGTCGGCGCACCTTTGGGACGAGATCTCGGTGTCATCCGCGGCCAATCCTCTGCGCTCCTCTCATTCTTGGCGCCAGCCCCTTCAGCTTCTCTAGGCCTTTCTGAGGATGTGAAGGAGGCTCTGGTTCAAGAAGCTCGCGACATTGTTTCACAACTTGGAAACGTCAGGTTCTCGGACATCGAGCCACGCGATCTGGAGGCAGAGAAGCATGCGAGGGAACACTTGGAGGCTGAAGGACAGGAGTTGGAAATTAATGAGGATGTAGAGAAGAGGAGGCAGATGGAGAAAGTGGAGGATATGTTGGTGGGGCTATCAGCTGGAGGAGCTCTGATCACTCCTGGGAGACCTACGATGGAGGATGTAACCAACCTCAAGGCGCGATTGCATGCTCTGACTTCGCGGCTCAAGCTTCGTAATCTATACTAAAGCTCCTTCTCTACCATGGTGAACAGGTTACATCAGCTAAATCCACCAGAGGTGTCGGGGAACAGGTAATGCAATTGCGATCATCATTTTGATTGACTCAGTTCATTGTATCCAGGCCCTTTTATTTGCAGTGGATTCGATACCATGATCAATCTTTGCTCAGAATACCATTATCCGGTGAGTTTGGTGAACGTTAATAAATATGATACTGATGAGACAACGCCGTTGCAATAGCTTGAAACTCGTTGTAATTAGGCCGGGCCGGCCATGGAGAGGTATCCATAGGTGACATAGATACATGATCTGAAAAGGCCATAGCATCTCGCCTTTCAAAAAAAATATCACTTCTGCTTTGCAGGCGCCACATAATCGCGTGAAAGGTCGATCTCTCCCTTCATGTGTGTGTTGGTAATGCGCACTTGGCGCTGTCTGGGCGCACCGCCGCGTTTTCCCTTCTTTTTGCCAGCAGGCGCTTTTGGTGCGGGCGCTTCCGCGTTTGTGACCTGAAGACCCTCTGTTCCAACCTGTTTCAGAAGCCCTGGGGTCACCAACAGCTGAGAATATACCTGAAGCAAGTTGTTTCAAAAGATCGACATCATTAGGAACCTTCAGAGAGTGCCACAAGTCGCTGAACTCTGAGTTCACGACGTTAGCATGAGTCTTGACGATACAGAGCGCTCGCCCATCTGACAACCCATCTCCCCACAACAAAAAAGAGTTCTACGCACCTTTCTCGACCGGCATGCCCCCCGCGTCCTCAGTTGGTTTGATCTCGTTCCAAAAAACCATTCGTAATTGTCCATCCTTGATCGTACGCGTAACGAGAACTTCGCCCTCTTTCTCTAGCTCCTCAATGGCGGAAGGTGCTTCTTTCCACGACTCTTTCAATGCGCGAACAGGAATACCTCCACCTTTTCGTGTTTGTCGTTGAATTTCGGTCAAGAGGGCTGCTTTATTCCTGAAATTGAACTCGTGCTATAGGACTTGAAGGAATGAGGATAAAGGTAAAAATGGACACGAACTTTATATGAGTATAAATCGGTTTTAGGATCCCATATGATACGGTCGTGTGCTTTGAATTTTTCAAGAAGAACGGCATCAGTATCTAATGGTGTATTTGTGACAATAGCGATGTCCTGCAGTCGCATGGGATTTTGTGTACCCTAAACGACGTCAGCCGTCTTTGTTTTAGATTCTTCGTTATGACACACACCCTGAGATGATTAACCGCATACACTAATTGTGTATTGACGTTCAGACCTGTCCCAGTGTCCGCAGGCTGAGAATATACAATATCTTGATAGGAGGTTATTGTAGAAATATACTGGCGAAGCCCTTATGCATACTTGTCTTTGGCCGCTTCTTTTTAGGCGTAGACTGCGAGGACGGCTCGACGGGCGTCTGAGATACGGGCGTCGAAACCTCACTAGGGGCAGGAGGCTGAGAGTGCCATGAAGTGTAATCCTGCCGCTTGAGCACAGATTTAAAGGCAGCAGCGTCTTGAGCAAGTTTCGACATGGTGGCCGGTGGAAAGAGCCGACAAACAATACCGTCACGGTACAAGTCACACCTTGTACCTACCGACTCCCATGTTCGAGAAGAATGTACAGGTATTGTAACATGCGTTGCTACTTTTCGCTCTCTGTCTGATCCTGCGAGGTTTCTATAGGATATGCCGGCACAAAAGCGTCGGCGGGTCATGGGTGCGGCCGATGGGTTTGAAAGGCAGAGACCTGATGGTCCGAAGGCCCCTGTTCAAGTTCCTAAGTTCGCGTCGACATTCAATGAGAAACAGCCACATCCCGCGCGTCATAAACCTCCTTCCAAGCCAAAATTTGACCCTAAGTCTGACTTTGTCATTACCAAACCCGTCTCGATGAATTCTATGAACAATCCTAAGCCTCAGAATCTTAGACGACTACCTGTTCCTGCTTTCCCGATGCATGCAACGGACAGAGAGAAGAAATATGCACCTTCTACTCGTCTTCAACCTTTGCCTGACCCTCGTATTCTGACTAAAGGAGAAACTTCTTCAGTTATGACACCACAGTTACTGCGGCGACCATTGCCACCGCCTCCGGTTCTCCCAAGAGCTGAATCGCCTAAGACGGGTATAACCTTAAAAAACCTGCCGATGCCGACGATATTTCCACCTGCTGAAACTTCAATAGACACCTCCATGCGAACAATCTCAACCACTGAGATTGCATTGGCAACGGACCTTCTAACCGACAGCGGTACTGCTGAGTTGGCGCACATTTTTCTACATGATCAACACCCCGATATTGCTACGTCTAACAAACAGGTGAATGTGGAGTGGAACGTTGGACTGAGTCCTTCAAAAGATACAAAGTATATAAAAGGTAGAGGTAGGGAATCCAGATTTCTCAAGTGAGTACTGAAATGATTCAATGATGGGCATTGCTCACCATCTATCAAATCAAGGGGTGGTCTCGCGGCACGTTCCTCTGAGCTTTCAGCACAATCCCGCACTTCTCTTGTCCTCTGGCAAAAGGAGATGGAACTCCAACTTGCATCTTCTTCTGCTTCTCGCTTGAATTCAGACCTCCGGCTACAAATTGTGAAAATCATCGATTTACCTGCAGGACCGAAGTCTAGCTCTCCTCGTAAATCGATACGTTCGTCCTCAGTTTCTATTGGCGTCGCCCTCTGTCATATAGCAGCTTCTGCTTCGTACCCGCATCTTTTGAATTCAATTCCACAAACGCGAGAAAAACAATATCATCTTGTCGTTCTATCATTTCCCACCATTGCTCCACCCCGGTTACGAGGTCGGAATAAGGTCCACGTTCGTAGCCCGGAAGATTTTATTATCGGGCGGGCGATCTATGTTTGGGAGCCCTGGCATGAGGTCTCTCTTTCTTCAACGCATTCTTCTCTATCGTCAAATGACGTGACGATTCCGATGCCAGAGCATGATCGTGGATTCATGGAATTTGTCGCTGCTCCTTTTCCTAGTCTTCCATCGACATATCCACGTTCGCTTTCCCTAAAGGCGGCGGGGGACGAGTTTCGGACTTCTGATACGGCCTTACTATGCTCACGTTTTGTGATCGCGTCATGACCTGCCTTACGCAGTTCGTCTTGCTTGACCACTTTCCACGAAGGAGTTGCGAGATTATTCCGCCCTAGACGCCATGTATACTATGGGGGACTTGTTGGTTTTCTCAACTAGCAATCATTTTGCATCAATCTCGTCTAATACCTGCTTTTGCCGAGATTCCGTCCAGTTAATCACACTTGGAGCTCAATGCATCGCCCAAGTCACAACACACGTATAGGATTCAAGTCTAGATTCAGAACACCACTCAAAGTCTGTTCGACGGCCCTCGGAGACTTCTCCCAGTGGCGAGAAAGAGAACAGAGGGTTCGTCAACATTCATCTTTTACTCGTCGTGAACCTCCCATCTGGGCTAAATTTCTGCGCCGCAGAAACTCGTTCAGTGACTCAAAAAGACAAAGAGTCCATGATGGGGGATCGCACGAGTGGATAAAAAAAGTTTGTGTTGAGTCTGCCCATGCTAGAGCTACCACTAGGCGGTTGCAGCAGAAAGCCATGAGGATTTCTTCGAGGGAAATATCAGGCAAGAAAATGCAGTCTGAGACCACTCATGACGGAGCTAGTAACGATATTTCTGAGGTCTGATTCTCAATCAATATCCCATCCCCATACCACATGGGAAGAATGAACGAAAGTTCTGGATCGTATTTATAAAGAAATTGACGCAACCTCGCCCCACGCTGACCAAACCCTAACCCCAATCCAGGTGCTTGTGTTCTTATCTTGTTTCCGGTCCATTTTCGGGACTTCGTTCTTAGTCACCTCAATATTTCTGATTCGGCTTCAATGTGGCACCCGAGGCTTCACCTCCTGAAGTATGTGCTCATCTTATATCCTGATGCCCTTCGTCGTGTCGCCAAAAGCGGACGAGAACTATGAGCAAGGCGTGATATGTTTCTCGATCCACACATGGCACCCATAGATCATTGGTTAATATTCACCGGCACTCGGACTCTCCTTCGATTGATCATTCTCAGGCTCGCTCCATCTCTAAGTGATCTGGTCAAGGCACAATTCTCATGTCGGAGCTTTACGCATACATACATAGCTTGCATCCGCCGTGTACATGCCCCAATCTCAATAAAAGCACCCGACTCATCTGAACAGTTGTACTTCCCGATGGGCTTACCAGTATGGTATTGACGTTTCCTTCACCATCTATGTACTCAGATCCACTAATGCGTTTGATGCATTGATCATCTGACCTGAATTATTTCGGAGGGTCATCCATGTGGTCAACTGTTCGCCTGATGACCTAGCACAATGCTCTCTAGACAAATCAATATTAGTACCAAAGATCATCAGGAAGTCTGGTTGTCCTTTTCCGCTAGTCTCTTCGCAAGTCAAAGGGCGCTCCACCGTTCTTGACGACTAAACGCTTTCAGACTCAGTATGAGCCCAAAGCAGGATCCTCCACCTGTCTTTCCTACTATCGACCAGGATGTTTTCTTGCCCGACATAATCGACTTCAACATTACCAACAACCCGAAGCAGCCTTTCTATATATTCGTTGACTCTAACAAAGGGTTACAAGTTATCACGCAACTAGAATTTGGCAGGGCTGCTCATCGTATCGCATATGCACTGCGATCTCAACGCGAGGGACGCAATGGCGAAGTGGTCGCAATCCTGGCTCACACTGATACAATTATGTACTAAACAATTATCTCGGGAGCAATAGTTGCTGGGCTTGTGGTAGGTCGACAGAAGTGGCGGAGCTACCTTTCTATGTCTTTTGAATATCTTCATTTGCAGCCATTCCCAATCTCGGCTCGAAATACTCCTGTTGCGGTGGCCGAGTTACTCATGAAAACGTCGACTCACCGTCTGCTTGTGACGAATGCATCACTCAAATTCTTGATAGATGAGACGAAAGCGCGCCTTTCAACATTCTCATATCAAGTCCGGGTAGAAGAGATTCCTTTGCTTGCGGTTGCATATCCCCAACTCGGTCACGAGACTGACGATTATCCGTTTGAGCCCTATCCCCCTCCTTCTCATCGTCCAACCGCCATGGATACCTGCATGATCCTCCACTCGTCTGAAAGCACAGGAATCCCAAGGCCCATCTCACAACCCCATCTGTACTGGATTCAAATTGCGGCAAATCGTACGTTTTACTTTTTTCCAATTATGTTCAATTTCACTTGTTTGAAGCGGAATTGAGGGAATATCTCCCACGACTAGTGCTAGGATCCATGGCTCTTCCATCGTTCCATGCCTTCGGAGTAGGTTGCCAGATCATGTATCCTGCATATAACGTACTTGCGTGTGCCGTGTTTCCGCCCACGTCAGCAGTTTCTGGTGGATCGCCTGTTGTTCCTTCTCCAAACACTGTTCTCGAGCATGCGAAGGCCACAGGAACGAACGCGATCTTCACGATCCCAGCCTTTATACAGGCTTGGTCGAGTTCGTCAGATGCCATCCATTATCTGAAAAGCCTAGAGTTTCTTGTAGGTTTACATTTCCTGAAGGTACTTTCAGACTTGACCAAATCTTCATCAGTCATACGCTGGTGGCCCGCTCCCCCCTAAGCTTGGTAATAGGCTTGCCGCTCAGGGCGTACAATTGTACCCAGTTTACGGTAGTACAGAGTTTGGCGGACCGACTTGTATCCTGCGGGATAAAGCTGAAGTGATGGAATGGGAATACATGAGATTTCACCCCCGCACGAAGGTAAGGTGGATACCTCAAGGGGACGATACATACGAGTGTCAATTATTGGTATCCTTTACTCGCTTTCTTAACAATTCCGGGGGGTAATATCACACTAGGCATGTGAAACGTCCCGCCCAGCGGTCAATAACCTACCCGATGTCGAGGGGTACGCCACCGCCGATATCTTTAAGCATCACGCGACAAAAGAAGGACTATGGAAGATGTAGGTTCTCGTTTTGCTTTGATATCAATAGTACTCACGGCGCAGTGTTGGTCGTTTGGACGATGTTATCATCCATTCTTCGGGTGAAAAGACCGTTCCTGGACCTATGGAGGTCATAATCATGAGCAATCCCTCGTGAATAGTCCTTCCTTGGTACCAAATTGTCTGTTGACTACTTATAGTGTACAAGGAGCCATCGTCTTTGGGAGAGGACATACTCAGACTGGAGTCTTGATCGAACTTGATCCCGGCGCTGGGGTTGACGTCGGCAATGAGGCTCAACTTGCGCTTGCTCGGAACGAATTGTGGTGTGTTTTGAGGCATCTTACGTGTTTCTTTCTTGATAGACTGCCCTAGGCCAATAATTGAAGAGGCCAATAATGTAGCCCCAGCTTTCAGCAAGATATTCAAGGAGATGGTTTTATTTACATTTAAAGAGAAACCGCTACCTCGTGCAGGCAAGGGGACAGTGATGCGTAAAGCAGCCTTGGACTTGTATGCTTCGGAAATCTCAGCGCTGTACGTCTACAGGCATGATCATCCGATTTTTTTTTTTGAATTTTAACAGTTATAACAATGTTGAAAATAACATCGCAAGCAATTTTTGCCCCAGGTCATGGGATATCGTCGATGTAGAGAACTGGATTCTGGGGCAAGCTATCGAGCTTACATCTAGAGAAAACCTTTCTCTCAATGTCGACTTGTTTGATCAAGGCTTCGACAGGCAAGCACTACTCGTTGCTCAGATATTCATATCAGTTGAAAGTTTCTTAAGTTTAAGCGCCACTATCCTACGTCTCCGCATAACTCACGCTATGCGTTCATCGGGAAATTTGTTACTCCTGAAAGTGTCACAAAATCTGGACCAGAATTTGATTTATAATACGCCAACTATCAAAAGGCTTGCGGCCTATATAACATCATCTCCCGGGTTGGAGAGGGCCACGCAATCGTTGACAGCAACCGAGCTGGTAGAGAAATTGATTGCAAAGTATAGCATTAATCGATGCGACACGATTTGACCTCGGAATTGAGGAGGAGATGTACCGTGAAGTCAGCAATCGTTCTGTTGTTCTGTTGACAATGTCTTGAAATTCTTTCCAGATGTCTTCGTCCGTCAATGTTGTCATCCACAACGCCTGGCAAATAGATTTCAACCTTCCGCTGTTGTCATATGAGCCCAACATCCAAAGTTCCCGGTACCTTGTCGATCTCATACGAGCGGGTGCTAATGCTTCGCGTGCACGATTCCTGTTTATTTCCTCCGTTGCTTCTGCTCAGTCATGGGACGATGCCCGTGGCCCAGTAATTGAGGATCTTGTCGAGGTTTCTTCTGCTCTTGGAGGAGGGTATGGGGAAGCAAAATACATAGTTGAAAGGGTTTGTACCTGGACTTCGTAATTATCGGTTTTCAACAGTTTCGTACAGATGCTTGTGAACAGCGGCTTGCAAGTGACATCCCTTAGGCTTGGTCAGATTTGTGGCGGCAGTCCGAAAGGCTCATGGCCTACATCTGAATGGTTCCCGCTTCTCGTGAAGTCGAGTGTTGCGTTGGGATATCTTCCAAGTCTTGGTGGTGTATGTCTCCTCGATATCTAATATCCTCCCTGTGTAACCATTTTTGTCACAAGGCTGCACAATGGATCCCGGCGGACTCCATGGCCCAGGCAATCATCGATATCGTCCTGTATCCTCTTTTCAGTCCTCTTCCCCACGTACTCAACATAGTCCATCCGCGACCGGTGGAACAAAGAGCAATCGTGGATGGTGTCATTAACGCGGTTAAGGACGTGTTGGACCTCCAACTGCGGACTGTTTCCTTTGACCAGTGGCTATCTTCAATTGAAGCCTATGCCATCAACGCTACGCCAGACGAACTGAAGAAGATAGTATGTGTGCTTACGTCTGTGTCTTATCGAGTCAACTGCTGAAACCTTCGACTTTTGGTAATGTCGCTGTAGCCTATAATCAAATTGATTGGCATTTTACGTCGAAGTGCTGCAGAACAGATGTCTAAAGTGTTTTCCACGAGGATAGCACAAAGTATCAGCACCACCCTGCATCCAAATCAACTGAAGCAGATTGGAGATCACAATGTCAGGACCTGGGTCGAGTATTGGAATGGGGTGGGTTACTTTACAGAGTAAAGAATCAAGTGTCTGGCCGGAGCATCCACCCGAGTGTCCGTAATTAGCCACCCATGACATACTGTAGGGGTCTGACATACTATTCTCATGGGTACTAGCCCTTTAAGGAAGAGGGCGCTGGATGATCATCATATGTGTGAACCAGGTGTTATGATAATAATCAGTATTACACCTCGACGGTGCACCACATCTGTGGGGTCTGGTTTCAAAACTAGATTCTAGTGTACGACACTTTTTGGCGCAGAATGGCAGGCTTCTGCGAGTGACGATATGGGAATCTGTCAGGATTGTTACGCATAGTCTTACAAGTGAGGGCTTTATATGAATGTCCAGATAGTGATAGTCTTATTACGTAAAGTAACGGTACAAGGCTCCAAAAATGAAAGAAAACATATCGGGTCGATTTTTTTAACATCTATATGCTGACTAAGCTACCATATCGGGTAATCGGATCACCGGCATCCATCAAACCATCAACTGCACATCTCAGTCTTGACGTCGTTTTCCACCACTACGTTTGTTGCCCTGACAGGCATTACAGATCCATGCGTTGACTCCATGCTCAAGGTCAACACAGTTTAGACGATACTTTCCATGGGCTGATGAGTAAAACATTCAAGTTTGGACAATTTCGGGGCTTACTCATTGTATTACTTGTAGAGCAGGAATGACTGGTAGAGTATGATTAATAAGAATCTGCGTCTCGGTTTGTCCCACAGTCAGTGTGACTCGTGTGGAGTCACAGTCGAGCAGTGGATTCGATCTATTGTAGGTTGAAGAATGATTTCACCAGTGTCAAGACTCATACTCACTTTTCATCAATGTAAGCCATTTCTCATCACTTTATCCTCTATCAACTCACATTGGATTCCATGTCATACAACAAGATATTCAAGAAATTGATGGAGAAAAAAAAAAAAGAAAAAGAAGTCCATGATCACCAAAGCAAACAAGATCCTGTAGGCCGTCCTGATCTCTCTGTAATAAAGTGTTCAATGGGCCATCCCATTTCTCACAGACATCTTCACCATCCTTGACACAACCTCAAGAATCACCTGAAAATGCAGTAAGGGGATGATTGATATCTGCAGTCTCCACCATTGTTGGTAAGGCTTCAATCTTTCTTTTGAATGTAGATAAAAGTTCAATATCATCCAGGCATACTGTCAAATGGGGCAAATGTAGAGGTCAATTGGATTGTCTCAAGGATAAAGAGGTTGAATGAACAGATGGTGGTGCAGATACTGTAACCTTGACATGGGGAGCTTTTGAGGCAAAGAATCGTAAAGCATTTTTCAAGATTTAACAACAACTTGAGTTATGTTCCATTTTTCGAGCTTTTCAGAACATTTCTTGCTGCCTTTATGCACCTTCTGCCAGTTTGTGAGGCCAGCTTTTCCAACAATGATTTGTGTATGGCAATATGGACATAGGACATGATTAGCAGCATAATAGTAATGTTTGATTCATTGATTTCTGACTACATAGACAAACTTAGCAGTATTGATGTGAGCTATAAATGGAAGAACATACTGTCATGTGTACTTGACTTTAGAGTTTTGGCAACCAGGGAGGCTGTGCAAGAAAACACATCCCCTGAAATCAACTTTGTATATGAGGCATTTGCCAAACAATTTCCATTTATGGATAGCTACCCATCACCTTCCAAAAGATTAATTCAGGGGCCAGGCCCTTGACCTACCTACCCAACCTGATATGACATATTCACCATGTGACCACCCCTTGCAATGGTTTGAACTTGGGCTTAATGGTGGTAGGTGTGGGGAAAATCAAATAAATAAAATAGAAATCAAAAAGGAGAGGGATTGGTTTGAAGCATGCTTGAAAACACTGCTCAACCCTTCAACTATTCACTGAATATGTCTGGATATGGAATACATTGCTAAACTGAGAGTTCAATGTCTGCCTGTTAGGGGACTTCCATTCCAGACCTCCATGCCTGACCTAAGCCAACTCTCCTCAACTCATTCCCACTCCCTGAGGCTCATTTGATGACTCTGGGGCATTCTCAAGATCCCTGGAGATCTCCAGAGGTTGTTCTCCTTTTTGGGAAACCCACAGAACTTGCCATGATCCCTCATTAAGCACTTTCAGTTAACTCCAGATGCCTATACAGTTGTTCCCATGCCTCTGCTGCCTGCTGATGCACTGCACCAAGCAGTGGGGATCCTTAGACTTGTTCTCTTTGGATTCCCCTCTGCT
>JAGGAV010008208.1:0-13158 GCA_017657295.1 Termitomyces sp. DKA64 | reverse complement strand
CTAGGTACATACAATAGAGTCTCGATTATACGATTCTGAGGAATACTTTAACTGATATAATCTGTCTTCTAGGTGTTGCCAACACCTGTCTATTGCTGCTGCTTGCTGGGATTCCAACAAGGAGCACCGACTGCTCTCCATTCGCCTCACCCCACTGCATAATGTAGAGGCTGAGCTCAAACGGCGACTGGGTGCGGGATCAGATTCCGTGCACACAGGTCAACCTATGGTTTCTACACCTTTTGAAGTTGTTCCGGATGATTCCAAATCTCGACGGTTGATGCCCGAGTTTGCGGTACGCTCATGGAAAGACGTAGTCGACCCCGATGGTCGACCGCTATCCACAGAGGAAACGGGATCTGCGTTGAATTCTCTGTCCGACGTCATCGCTGTGTGCAAGAATGACATGCAGGCTCTATGGAACGACAAGAATGTGCGTATGGCTTTGAAGAGGCGAACGTTGCACCTGCCTGATTCTGCGGGCTTGTGAGTAGTCTCTCCTTGCCACGTCTTCTCGGTGCCCAACCCATCCAGTTTCTTGAATGATCTCGAACGCATCGCATCGCGTGACTACGTAGTTAGCGATAACGACATCGTTCGTGCCCGATTACGAACTGTAGGAATACAAGAACACCGCCTCAAGTTCAAGCACGGCCCTTTCGAAGATTCGAAAGGTGTGTCCAACTGTAACAATTCTGCATCTTCCCCTGACATTATTTGTGAGTAAGGGAAAGGGGCTACAGGCTGGGAATGGAGAATTTTTGACGTGGGAGGCTGTCGTACTTCTGTCCGTTCTTTTTTTCCATTGACATGACAGAACTTTCTTAAGCCATTCATTCCTCTGTAGCGCGCTGCCTGGCTTCCTTTCTTTGATAATGTCAATGTTATTATTTTCTGTGCGATTTCGGTATGGATCTGCATCATATGAACTCACATTTGTCCAGTGTCGCCGGTGTCAGTCTTTGATCAACGTCTCGAAGAGGACCCGCGTGTAAACCGACTGGAGGACTCAATCATCCTTTGGAAATCAATCTGCCAGTCGAAACTTCTGGCAAAGACCCAACTCATTCTCTTCCTCAACAAATGTGATCTCTTACGGAGAAAGTTAAAAAGCGGAGTCAGAGTGAAGGATTTTCTTCCTAGTTACGGCAATCGGCCTAACGAGGTGATACCTGTTGTGAAATGTAAGTACTTACCGAATATGACATATTTCTTGTTCTCATATTCATTTTGCAGATCTTCGAGAAAAGTTCAAAGACATTCAAAAGCAGTCCTCACCAGAATTCCGGTCCACTTATATTTACCCTACAACTGTTACGGTACGTCCATCAGTCCATCGATTAAGACTTGCCGGGATCAATGATGCCATCGCGCAGGATACTGAAGCGACTGGAGCGACGCTAGAGTCCGGTAACTTCCTCCCTTTTGATTACTATTCGTGACCTTGATATGTTTACTTCTAGTTCGCGACGGTGTCCTTCGCGAGAACCTCGCTAGTTCCCAACTTATATGACCTATGATCATACTTATCCTTGTGTTAACTGTAGTACCGTGTATACCAACATTAATAGTCGATATCTATTGACAGATGTATTGATCAAAGGCTGTCGTATGCCATTCTAAGTTACTCTCGCATTCTCTCGCACGGTCTATGGAATGGAAGCTAGATTTTATACCACATATGACAAGATGGATGGGCCCTGAGGCCTGAGCTTCGTGGCCTCGTGCACGGAAGAACAAGGTCCATAGGCCCAGTCGTATGGCTCTATTGTATTTTGCCGAACCATAGTCCGCCGATTGTCTTGGCAGATTCGTCCTTGTTGTACTCTGAGTATACAATAAGCAATTACTCCAGCTTTAAAGCGACCATGACCTGTCAATTGCGCCCCTATAAGGTGAAAAGATTCTGGTACTCGACAGACTAGTACTACCCGCGTTAGCGCTGATCGACATAGTCTCACCATCCGGATTGGGCTATTCTTGTCAAGGACGACATTGCACATGAATCAGATCTCCTGACACACCAAGCCCATACGTGTTCTTAACATAGCCATTCCCATCCCCAGTTTCTCCTGCTCCAAGTCCCCAATTAGCCTGTTGTATCCATATCACCACGACCACGACCCTCTGCTTGGATGCTCTCAAAGATTTTCAAACGTCTACGCCGCCGCAAATCGCAACCGCGCATTGTACTCGTCCCACCTAACCTATCGTTGCGGGACTCTTTCGCGAGCCCCTTCCCACATGTATCAGAAGGCGGCTACACCCTCTATTATGAGCTCGAATTGCTACAGCGGAAACGTGCGGAGAAAGACAAGCAGCATACCACTATTTCCGCATCTAAAACCCTCCGTGGACGTGCATTATCATATTCTCAGACGCAGACACCTGGTGCATCATCCAGCCGTAATCCACTACCATCATTATCTATGCCGCAGCCGCGCCAGAATTTGCGCCGCCATGACACGACCAAACCTACGCGATCACGTCGGCAAGGTCTAGAAAAAATACCGGAAACATCGCCAGGTCGTCTATACCGTTCAGTGAGGAAGCGGAAGAAGATTAAAAATTTCAGACAAGTCATGGAGACTCAAGCTGCGGAGCAGGACCGCACAATGACGTTGACGGATCAGATGGATACCCCGGGTACGGCGCTTTCGCACTTAGCTTCCAGTTCATACGGCCACGGCACGGCGGATACACCGCCAACAACCGTGGAGGATCTTGTAGAGGACGAGATTGGGGTAGTGGTAAACTTCAAGCAGCATGACGAGCGAAGTGATAGCAAATCCGTCGATGCCAGTTCTAGCCATTCATTTGACAGACCTGAAAGCGCATCTTCGTATTATTCCGCCAGAACCCATCTCAGTAACTCATAACCCACATTTACGACTTTTCCACGTTTCTATTGAATTTTCGACCAGTAATGACCTTGACGACTTGGCTTATCCCATGAATGCCAGTCTCCTTTCAACACTTTTCAGCGTGTGCAGGGTACTTTTGTAACACCATAGTATTCGCGAAATAACCTTGTTTGAATATATTCATTATCCCTTACAGTTGAGTTCACTGATGCCGTCGGTGGGACATATGGCTCAAGAGCATCCTGATCAAGTGGTCAGAAGGAGACTGGAAGGAGATGGGTCAGGGTAAGAGTGATAAAGATTTCAGATGGTCAAACAGACATCGACCCCAATGGGGAACAAGATCGTCGGGTTCCATGACCTCCCTTGTGTCAAACGATATACAGAGCAAAATGACAGAATGTTCGCGGTTAACGGACTTTCAAGGGTGATTATGACCTTTAGCACATAATAATACAAGTGTCCATCATGAGTCATCGAGGTTTACGAGTCAAGATAGACAATCATCCCGTCATTTTCGGGCCCTTCAGGTTGCTATCTTCAGTTCCTCCGGTAGAACTCCCTCCAGAGGGTGGTGAATTCGGCCTGCTCCAACTACAATACAAGTTCGCACGTAAATCGAATGACATACATAGCAAGCGCAAAGCAAAGAACGTAGTCTATCCAAGGTGGCCGCATGAGTGTGGGCAAGTGCAGGCATGGCGGATCGACTTGGGAGCGCATGGTACACATAGGATGTACCCTAGTGCTACTCGAGTAAAAGTGGGCAGAGTGGACCTTGGGGAAGTTGCTCGAGAGCTTGAGCGTGGGAGAACAGACATCGACGGAGACAATGTTCTTCGTCAAAACAATGTACAAACATGGTAAAATAATCCAATTGGTCGCCAAATTGTCTTTGATTGTTTCTGTCAAAACCATAGCAAGAAAGAAATTATAATGTTTATTGATTAATATTGATCAATTGATAAACATTATATATCAAGATCAATAAATCAATAAACATTATAATTCTTTTCTTTATTTCCTCCTTGAATTGTATTGCAAATACCCACTTTAGGTTGGGTTACAATAATTTTCTTATAGTTTGCAATTGGATTATTTTAACTGTGTTTTTACATAGGAATAATTGTACTCTGCACCCCGGTGATAGCTGGCTGTCCGCTTTTAACTATCGCTTAATGGCCTCGCCGGAGCTGATAGAAATTACTGCAACAAGGACGCTAACAGATTAGCTTCCAGCTTTTCAGCTCCTATAAATATCAATCAGAAAACGCAGAAACTCTCGTAGACTCTCGTGGTAAAACCGACAAAGTTGGAAAGCCACTACGTTAACGTATGTGATCAAGCAGAGAGATGGACAGTATATCATTTCAGATGAATACCCTAAACCTCCCAGAGAAGATCCCACGGCTAACGCCTCAAACCAGAGTTGGGCAGCTGCTTTCGACTAGGCTGCCTCCAAAATACTCTTCATGACTGGTGCCGTGACTTTACGAGTGGCATTCACATTTCCTTGATCATAAGTGCGCGATCGCGCACCATCGGGCAGTCTCCCGCCCTTCTCCATATCGTACATCTTCTTCTTCTTTGGCTTGGCCTTAAGCTCCTCACTCCTTTCCAGGCCCTCAAACAGCTTCTTCGCAAGCGCTGTCACATCAAGAGACATTCGATCGTCTTCATTCTTCTCCCTCCCATCATATACCACCCACGCCATCTCGCGCTTAGATTTCCCCCTCCCTTTTCTCCCACTGTGGAACGACGTCAACACCCCCAGTACCTGTAGCTCACGTTCTTCCATCCACGCACCCGCAGCATCCTGTAGTTTCCATTCCCGAAGACGCACCGGCACGGATGCGAGCCCGACACGGATAGACCCGGAGTCTGGAACATCGAGCGCATACTCCTTGTAGTCGCGCCTAAGGAGGTCTCTGGCGGAGAGGTGGTCAATACTTCCCTTCAGCTCCTTTAATTTGTGTGTAAGATCCTTGATGGCATTCGTGTTGCACAGGACCTCCGGTTGCGTGGAGGCGTCGGCATCAAGGGAGCCGACGGACGCGGTGGAGAGTGGGAACGCACGGGATGCAAGGAACTCCGCTGCTGTATGATCCACTTCAAGGGCTTTGCCGCCAGGTTTGAGACCATTGGTATCGATCAGGATTCCGGTGAGGAGAAGAGTCGCGAGGGTAGCAGGGATCTCTGGAGGGAACAGAGCGCTCACATGGGAAGTACATGAACCGGAGGGAATAATTATACGTGGGTATGCACTGAGATGGTTGCCCTCGTCGGCGTGGTGGTCAAGGATGGCGGTGACAGTCGCCAAAGGGTTCTGGAGGGTGTAAGCCGAGGCAAGAGTGTTATGGTCAACTAAAGCAAAGGTGTGCGAAGGGAAAGCTGCCGTAGGTACAGTCAAGGAGAAGGGTGCAAGATCTGTCAAAAAAAGAAGCTGCTCTTTGGGCTGCGTGATTCCAGCAAGCGATAATGCATACGTGTTTTCAGCACGCAGATCGAGGTCGTCGCGCTCCAGCTGCAGCAATGGAATACTGAGTCGATTGTGCACCTCTGACAGGAGCCAAGCATAGGCGATAGACGAAGCGACAGAGTCAAGATCTGTGTCGCGTGAACAGTACGAAAACAAAACACCAACTCCACGACATACCTCCTGCCTCGTTACCCATTACAACAGTCCAATCACCACCTTTCGGCGGAGTCGAGCGTATATCTCGCAGGTACTTTTCTTTGGAAGTGGAGAGGAATTGAGCGAGAGTTGAGGCATCTGGCTGGGGTACCGTCATTGTTGCTTCAGTTGGTCTTGCATTGTCCAGGTGCATACGGAGTGTACGGGAAACTCGGTGAATAGTATTCCTCATTATCCTTCGAGTATAAGGATAGAAAAAAGGGTGGAAGGAACGAAGGAACGCCGTCGTTGTTGCAGGGTGGCTTTATAGTGGTGGAAGTGAATGATAGAGGCCATAATGTTCACTTCCACGTAGCAGCAATAAATGGCAGATCTACATTGAACAGGTCAAGACCAGGATTGTCCTATAAGGCTATATCCACTTCCTACGCAAGCAGTGGATCTCGTCATAAGAAGGAAATGTTTACGAATACGTGGATGGACTGATGAATACAGCCTTTGACTTCTGGATATGTCTACTATTCCTCCCGATATTCACCATGGATCATGTTCGCTACTAGGATTATCGAGGGCATTCGACAGGTACACGTGTTTCTCTTCTGCTATGTATGGCCAGCCAGTAAGTAGATTGGCCTCAACCTTTCTTGGCAATAATAAGTTATTACTAGAGGACTCGGCATACTCGGGACCGCTCCTTATAGTAAAACAACGCCTGCTCTATAGATTGTACACTTGATTCTCCGATATCGGCCTAGACGGACGACTTTGAGCAGCATATCCTCGCCAACTCTCTTCTGAACTCAATTTGTCTGGTCCGCTTTCTCGGAATCCTGTGCGTCATTGTGTTCTTCATGACACCCAAAACCATTGTCCGTCAATTTACAACGACAATGCTATCGATCCGTCCCCTTCGATTGGTTGGACAACCGATTCTCACCGTGGAAGTTCGCATGTAGGTATAGCCTTGCGCCAGTGTTTCCTTACCGTCAAGGTGCGGCAAATGTTGTATCAAACGTCCTCTCCAAGTCAATGACAAAGTCACAAATACTCGAGATCTTCTGGTTTCGAGATCCTGCTCTCGGATCCAAGTCACTCCATGAATAACATTGTCCTTGCACTCCTTGCCTTCAATCTACGATCTGGATGTTGACGCATGCCCATTCGCTACATCGTCTTATCACGATTGTGCAGATTTGTTGATGATTCTGGCGTCTGTCGATCCTGACGCGTTGTGCGTCAACCTTTGCTAGTTGGCGATAACCCTCTGTAGATTTTCAAGTTTTTATATATCTCTACTAACAACCTGCTGGAGTATTGTGGGGCTCGAAGCTTGACGTGGGGCTCGAAGCTTGACGTGGGGCTCGAAGCTTGACGTGGGGCTCGAAGCTTGACGTTGTGAATTGTAGCGAACTCGAGAACTCATCCTGTCAAACGCAACTCTCCATCAAAATATATCCATTTGATAAAGAATCTTCATCTATATCCATTGATTCCCGTATCTTTTATCGCGAACAGTGCCAACTCATTACACACTATTAGTTTCAGAATAATGTTTATGACAGCGTCTGGATCGCGAGTTTTCTGGATATCGTCCCAAACTCACCAGCTGTCAGTCAAGACGACGAGGAGATGAGCCCAGAAGCCAAGTCGTCATAAATAAAATTACCACGAGTCAGTTCATTATCTTTTAATCAGGACTGAACTAATAAAATAAAAGCTTCGGAAGTCCCTCGCTCTACAAGGAACTCGACAGGACGTTTCCTTCAATGGAAATGAGTGCGTCGGTACCCTTTAGATCAGACAAAAGTCGTTTCTGCCATAACAAGTCATGTTCGTCGTCCCACACCGGGTATACAAGGTGATGGTATGATAATAGTCAACTTGTTTGACTTGAGTAACAGTCTTCTTGTTGAGCTTTTCCCCGGAGTCATGTCAGCAAAGCAAGCTTGGGAGTCCTTAGTGAAAGATGCACTCGAGTGAAAGCACTCTTGAAGAAGCGTGTCCGATTGTTCGCAGTCTTTTCCGAGCGCGGGATATCGACTACGGCTGTTAAAATCAGTGATCAGTATGATGTCCGGCTCAAAAAATAGTTCTAGCTTAGACGGATCTCCCAGTAGGATTGAGGTTGACCTTGGTATCGAAGATTAGAGATTAGCCCTTAAAATTGGGTCATTGCACCAACTCTAGGCAATGACTATACACGTCACTTTGAGTTCCAAGGAGTTACCAAATATATTGGCATCTTCCGCCGGTTTCATGTACAAGCCTTTTCGGAAATCTCTTGACGAGAAAACTATATGAAATTCCCTAAGAAAGAGCCACACTGATAAAATCCCGAACGGATTCCAAAATCCTTGTACGTTCCTTGGTAGATAGCCTGATGGGAAAAGTAATGGAATGGGTCGGAACTCTATGCAAGAGAACAATCGGGCAGTGATCGAGCCGAGGTGTATCGTTAAGCCATATCTCATATTCAACGAGGTGCCAACCATGCCAACACAGATCCGGCTCCTGGCTCCTGTCCATTGTACGCCGCAAGCACCCGTTCCGTTGCCAATTCCTCGATGAGCTTCAGTTTTTTGGGTGGTGGGACTGCCGTTCCAGATGCCGATTGAACATTGTTTGAGGCTTTTACAAGCTGGCGTGAGCACTACAAGAATATAAAGTCAATGTATTTATCCTATGAAGTAAGCTGCGCACGAGTTTTACACCGAGCCATGTGCGGATACGAATGCCCCTGGGCGGCTCGTCTGTGGGCACATCATGCTCACACATGTCCACGACAACGAGAAACATTTTTAGCGCTAGAGGAACGTCGCACGCCGTATAAGCTGTCTCTGCAAATTGGAGCGCGGTAAAAGGATTCTGTGGTGCGAGGATAAGCGCATGTGATAGAGCCTGCAGCGCGTGCGTGTATCTGTAGCCCGGTGAATTAAAAATCAGTTGATAGCAGCCGAGACGTACGCACTGGTTGCATGAAGTGTAAATATCCGCAAGCTCGAGCCATCCCTCGGTATCTGTGTAAAACGTATCAAGGAACCTCGAGAGTTCCTCCACTGCCGTCTCCATCTTACCCATCCGTCGCAGGACAGATATCCGGCGTTTCCATACAGCCTATACAAGAAATATCAGGACCTCGTTAGACAGAAAACCAAGGCGATAACTTACTGTATTTGTAGGGTCCGTATCAAGCAACTGATCATAGTATTGTAGAACTATATCTGTCGAGACACTTGTCTCCATCCTTATACCAGTAAGCACATCCACGCGTGGTGACTTCGGAAACTTGTCAGCAAGTTGTCTTAGGCATTCCTACGGGAACACCATGGTCATTCCCTTACTCGCATCAATATATAGGGTTCCATACCTACATCTGCAATGTCCAAACGTCCCACGTCAATGGATGCAAGTGCAAGCTGTTCTAGAAATGCCCAAGCTGTATTTTCAGGATGAGTGACGTGGTTGAAATTGACTCCGTCAATGTACATACCATCGTCGCCGAATTTTGTCTTCGATCCCGACTTGAGGACAAGACAACCGTGCTCAAACGTCTCTTGTGATGCACGGGTATTATTGGTGCGATAGACTGCGAGCCGCTCGAGTGCAGTAGCCAAAGATGCAGTCATTCGACGAGACTCAAGTAATCTTATGTAATTCACCTTCCTTGACAACCCCGTGAAAACGACAGGTAGCCAATATACATGCAGGGACACTCGTGTTTGCGGTAGGTTCTCGTGTGTGTTGTTTCACGTTAAAAGTTTCAATTTCTGAAGGGACCTTACAGGCAGTTATGCACAATTGAATGCATTCATGCATCATTTTCATTTTGAAATCGGGGCGCCGGCGCAAGCCTGTCAATGCTACTCGTACTAGAGAATCACTTAGTTCAAGACCCTCTCACATTGACAACGACAGGCAGGCAGGCAAATTAAAGGCCTACACGTTGTCTCCCCAACTTTCATCCCATGAGAGATCGACCGATCGACTTCTACAGCTAGCTTTCGGGCTTCACGCTACGATATAGATCTTGCCACTGACAGAGAATCCACATATGTGCAGTATACGCCATCCTGCCGTTCACATGTTCAGTCATTGGCCTACAACTGTCTCTCCCATTGAACGCACTCGTGATCACGGGACCTCAGTTTCGGAGACAAAGAAGCTTCGTACACGGAGTGAAAGAGCGTTGACATTGTATTTGGCATTTAAAATCGGACCTCGAGAGCCTTTAATGTTTGACGGTAGAACCCAACAGTATTCGGTCGCCCAAATGCACTGGCAGAAGCTGGAGTTATTCATATAGAGTCGTTGTTCCACATTCGCCGGAAAAAGCTTGATCCTTCGTGAATCAAGCATAGTCGCAATCGGCCCCTACCGGGGCGAAACAACAAAAATTTGATAGCTCCACAACCAAGATTTGGTTCGTCCTATCATGGAAAGCGTGACATGGCAGTCCCCGTGTTGGGTGCCCTTGAAAGGCAATCCAGTCAAACCCGATAACCATCTCGACGATGGCAAGCCACAGCCGATTGCTGCAGGTTCTTGCTGCCGCTATGCCTCTAATTTTGCGAGGGCCTTCTCCACCGCCTATGCTTGATATAGCCACCCATTGGTGGTTTCTTTCATTATCAGTTTGGAAACAATATTGACAAGCAACCCTTCACAGCCAAAGCAAGGAGGGAGACAGACTGATGAAGAATGGCTAGGTTCTTTAACAGACAGAGATGCTCTGTGGAGACTTAAGTAATGTAAGCTACACAGCGTCGAAACATTAATCAAAGAGAGATGAAAAGCACATTAGTCGATACGTTGGAAGTCGACTGAGAGTTCAGGAGATCCCACGATTGCTGTCACAAGTTCCATATCAGGACGTCACATCGTCCAAAACAAGCCAATAGAAATTTGGACGCGGAGCCAACATTTGAGACCCCCGTGCAAATATGCTCTTATGCGCTCTTCTCTTCTCTGGAGTCGGGCGATTCGAAAATACTTGCCGTGTCTCGGCGCAAGGGCAACAAACATAGTATCTCGACCGCCGTGTCCCTCCAAGCTCCATGTCTCCTGTATATTGTCCTTCGTTAGATCTGGTATACTTGCGGCTTTTGCAGAAGTCTGTGGTTTGCATGGTTCTTAAAATCACCGGCAGTTATGGCTTCCGTTGCGTCAGTGGAGTTTCGGACTCCCAATGTATATATTGACTTCTTTCATGCAAACATGAGCTAGGCAGCAAATACGTTTGCGCTAATCTCAGATCGCTATGATTGGAACAGCTTCATGGCCTGTTTCAAATGTGATTTATGCGTAAGATTGACACATTCAATGGTTAGTATTCAGCTGTTGCGCTTCAAATTGACATTGATCATGGGGACCATTATTGAAATGGACATGTCATTGTTGCAGTGTGAGTAAGCTTCATTTTGTCTACATTTTTCCCATAAAATCTTGGTCTTGTCATCACTTGTCTCTTTGTGTCTTTCGTCGGTTCATTCATGTTGCGTATCCCATCATACGTCAGAATCGACCGAATGCTAAAGTGGTGCAAGCTTCTAAAATGGAAATGTCTAGGACAGTAATCCGCACTACATGATCCTTCGTGACTTGGCGCTTGATTCTTTCCGCCTGCACCGCGAGTGTCGAAAATTCACATTTCCTGTTCGACCCTTTCCAGCATGTAACAAGATGAAGTTGTTTTATTTGGACCATCGCAGATCCTGAATCGCTGTAATTCGTATATCGCTTGTGAAGTCCGTCATGGTTGAGTGACGCTGTCTTAGGCATTCTTCCGTTTTTCGAATGCCTTCAGGCTCCAATGACCAGCGGGCCGCGCGAGACTTGGCCGATTCTTGTCGTCGAGCCAAGCCTTCTGTACTTGTCATAAAAGGGCACAGATCAAGTGGCTTTCTTCCTTGCGAATAACACCATGGTGGGCGCTCAGCTTTCTTCGTTTATCTTTATTGGTGCTACCCTTGCCTTAGCCGAACCGTGCGTGATGATTGAGAGTTGTAGACTCATTAACAAACGTTACTTTGAACAGTATCGCGACATTACAACGTCGTACCGCGACCAATGTCTTCCCGACTCCTCCCACTACGAGTTCCTTGAGCTCTGCCATCAATGTTGCGGCCGGAACGACCTTTACCCCTTCTCAGCCGTACACCAGATACGACCGTGGCTCTGGTGCATGTAACGGCCAGTCAGAGGGAGGTGACTCCGATGCTGTGTTCATTCTTCAAGAGGGTGCAACTTTGAGCCGCGTTGTCATTGGCGCCAACCAAGCTGAAGGAGTCCATTGCCTTGGTATGGTTTATCGCGAGTAGAATGAGGTTGTTCATCATCGTTCATTCCAACAGGTTCCTGCACTTTGGATCATGTATACTTCGAGGACGTCTGCGAGGATGCCATCACCCTCAAACAGAAGAGTGGAACTTCTCGCATCAACTACGGAGGTGTACGTCCTTACCTACCAGTCTTTCACACTTTCTACGCATGTACTGATGACATTGCATCTGTATAGGCCAAGGTGAGTGATGGAGGGGAAATGGAGGTCCCTTATTAATGCTAGTCCTGGTACCCTTAGCATGCCGACGACAAAGGTTGTTTCCTTTTCTCCTGGATATATCACCATGAAACTTACTGGTTCATCTCTAGTCATTCAGCATAACGGAGGCGGAACAGTCATCGTTAACTCTGTATACCCTGGGCTTCTTCACACGTGCTCGCTTATGGATTTATATTTCCTTCCAGTTCTATGTTGAAGATTTCGGAAAGCTTTATCGCAGCGTGCGTCCTTCTATTCATGTCCTTTAACCTGAGTTGATTGGTATAACCCACTAGTGTGGAAACTGCGGTACCCAGTATGCGCGTCATATCGAAATTAATGACGTTTGGGCTGTCGATGGTTCTGCGCTTGTAGGCATTAACACGTGGGTGTTTCATACGTCGGCATCGACCTAGTCTTACATCTTGTTACAGCAATTACGGAGAGTGGGTCACGGCTTCTTCTCGTCTATCAAACACACGCCTGATTCGCCCTTTAGTACTGCTAAAATCAGGACGACACAAGTGGACGGTGTTAAGACCATTTGTCAGAAGTATACGGGCAATGACGATGGAGACGAGCCAGAAGAGAATGGCAGCGGCCCCGACAGCAACGTAAGCTTCTTAAAGGATTGAAATTTTGCGCAGGTCTAAGATGGCATGTTTCCACAGTACTGCTTATATTCGTCGTCGGATATCACCGAACTTTGAGACGAGAATGGATTCAAGGACGTAACAAGTTTTGTGCGTCCGTGTACACTTCATGAAAGATCTTATGTCTGAAATCGATTTGTATGTCTTAAAATTGCTCTATATGTTTGATCAATCAATTGCAAAACTTTCTTCTCATCCACTGAGAATTGAACAACATATTTGGAATCGCAGTTCAAGGACCTGGTATGAACTCCATAATGTTTTTTATTTTTGCAGTTAAGATTAGAAGATGAAGAGACGCCAGGAATCCCTGAGCGAAGCGCCTCGCTTGGAGTGAACAAGAAAGACTTCCTTGCGAAGTCACTCTAGTTGTGTCGGTTCGTATGTATCAAGAAAGGACATTTATTTTCCAGGATTTGTAATTCAGAGTTCATCTGATCATCTACATATATATACTCAGAAACCTTC
>JAGGAV010008207.1:0-13205 GCA_017657295.1 Termitomyces sp. DKA64 | reverse complement strand
GAGGTGATGGCATGCTTGAGATTGTCAAAAGCCATCTGCTCTGGGGACTGCCATCTCCAGGCAGCATCCTTAGCAGTGAGGTCAAACAGCAGTTAGGCATGATGGGAGAACTCCTGGATGAACCTCTGGTAGAAGTTAGTGAAACCTGAGAAGGCCTGCACTTCCTTCTTGTTCTTGGGCTCCAGCCACTTCACCACACCTGCCACCTTCACTGCATCCATCTCCACAGTTCTGAGAAAGATGATCAACCCAAGATATTTGATCCAGGTTTGCTCAAACTCACACTTCTCTGGTTTGAGATAGAGTTGGTGAAGGTGGGGGCATTCCAAGACAATGCATGTGACCTGGTGGTGCTCCTCTAGCATTTTAGTGTAAATGAGGATGTTGTTAAGGTATACATACACTATGCCTTCCACTATCAGGTCCCAGAAGATGTCATTGATTATTGTCTAGAAGGTGGTGGGGCTGTTGGTGAGTCTGAAGAACATGACAAGAGGTTTGAACAATCCACAATTGGTCCAGAAGGCAGCCTTCCACTTATCTCCCTCCTGGATCAATATGTTGTTGTAGCCCCACTAGACATCCAATTTGGTGAAGTACTGCACACCCCAAAGATTGTTGATGAGCTCAGAGATGAGGAGGAGGGGGTAGCAGTTCTTCAGCATCATGGCATTAAGCACCCAGTAGTCCTGGACCAGTCAGAGAGAGCCATCCTTCTTCTTGATGAAGAAGACCAGAGAGGCTATTGGGGATTTGGAGTGGCAGATGTGACTGGAGGCTAAGTTTTCCTGTAGGAAGGCATCAAGCTCATCTTGCTCCTTTGGTGCCAGTGGGTAGACCTTACAGCTAGCAGGCTTGGAGTCCAGTATTAATTCAATGGTGTGGTCCCACTGTTTGCACTCTGGAAGTGAGTCAAATAAGGCCTTGGAGAACACATCCTTGAATGCATGGAGATATGGAGGTATGATGTCTCAGAGCTCCCAGGGCACAAAGTTAGCTGCAAAGGCCTGGGCCAGCTGCTAAGAGGTGGTCTGACTGGCCCAGATCTCCATGATAGAGGATGGGGGGCATAGGGTAATGGCATATATCTGATCTCCAATCTCCACTGCTTCATCTAGGGACTCTGGGTTGTGCAAAGCACAGAGCTCTCCTGGCAGATCCTCCTCAGGGCCCCACCACCACTCTGGTCATCCTTGTAGAGGGCCTCTCTACAAGGAAATGCCAAGGGCAGGGGGTCCAGAAGATTTAGATTCACAAAGGGAAGGTGGCCCACATGGCAAGTACAAATAGCTGCACATTTTCAAACCACAGCCTAATGCTGTTCCCTGACTTCAGTGGTGCAGGTGGTGCACCTCTAGGAACATCAACTCATGGTCACCTCACCCCAGGCCCAGTCTACTTTGGGGTTGTGCTTCTGAAGCCAGGTGAATCCAAGGATTATGTCTTGCTTACCTAGACTGGTGATTGAAAACAACCCATTCTGCATAGTTCCAGTAGTGGAGGACAAGGTTGACCACAGAGTTGATGGCCCCAGCCTCATTGGGTATCTTATTAATGTTGAACACTGAAATAGGCTGGGACAGTGGCTGCATGGTCAGGTGGTAGTACCAAACAAACTCTGAGTCTAGAAACAACCCTGTGGCATCACTATCCAGGAGGGCAGTAACTTTATAGGCCTGCTGGATGTCTATGGTCTCAATTTCTATGTCAAGGTGCAGGGAATTTGCTGAGGAGCTTGCAGCTACCACATACTGCTGGGGCAATCAGCATTCCCATGCAGGATAGCCTGGACAAGGTCAGCCCAGTGTGTTGGTGGTCCTGACTTGGAGTCCAGAGTTGGTGTTTGTATGTCTAGAGGGGAGTACTGAGATTTTATTGTCTTAGGGTCATCAATATCAATGGAAGCAATTTCATTTTCTATCAATAGACATGCCAACCAGTTAGTACTTGGTGATGGAGGCATACATCTTATCTGCTGCTTGACTAAAAATCCTCCTCCAGACCTGGGAGGGGGGCACAAGTGCCACTCTCCTCCAAGGTCAACTCTAGTGCCAGCTTGTCCAGTGAAGGGTCTCCAGCTGCATCCTTTGTAGCCAACAGCTGCAGAAGAAGCTCCTCTTGCTCTGCTGTGAAGAGGTAACATACCTCAAGACCCAATGGGCAGTGCTGCACAAAGTGCCTGGGTTTCTGGCATCTCCAGCACAGCAGCAGCATGGTGCAGCACTGCCAGGTGGCATCAACATCCATGGGGATGCCCAGCAGTAAGGGTTGTGGGGCAGAGCTGGCCAGAGCAGAGGCAGGTGCCAGGAGAGTAGGGACAGGGAATAGGACAGTGGAGACAGGGGCAGGGCAGTGAGTCAGGTGCATGTGATGTAGCTCCTAACAAATCTCCATAAGCTGCCACTGGTCCTGGGCCACCTTATACCAGGAGGCAGTCTGCTCATCATCCAGGCAGCCCTTGGCAAGGTTGTTGATGCATTCCAGCAATGCAGGGTGCAAGCCATCCCCAAATCTGATGCACAGTTGGAGGCCATTAGGGTAGGCTGCTTGCTTGACTAGTGCCCAGAGGGAGTCAATATACTCATCCAGTGTCCATTTCCCTTGCTCATACTGTTCCCAGTTACATAGTGCTAAGGCTGCAGTTTTGGTGGGGTCAATTGGAAAGAACTCCACCCACAGATCCTTTTTGAAGGCTGCCCAATCTGCAAAACTCCTGACACCTCTGAGGCATCAAAACACCCATAGCATGTAGGTGGAGGCATGCCCCATCTTCATGTATGATAAAACCCAGGCTATTTTCAGCACATCAGAATCAAAAGCATCCCTACTGAGATAGATGTATGTGAGGCAGGACTGGAGGAAATGCTCTCTGCCAGAGCAGTTGCCATCATATGCATCTGGAAGTGCAGGACAGGGAATACATGCTCAGGGGGCTACTGGAGCCACCAGGGATGTTTCCATGGCCAGAAGTGGCATGATGATAGGAGTCAGGCAACTCTAGTAGTGCATGGAGGGACTGGGAGATGAGTTTGGTGGTCTGGCAGTGGGTGGAGAGTTCAGTTGTGTGAGGGAAGATTGAGTCAATTGCACCTGGTTCTCTAGATGTAGCAGGCAAGTCCAGGCCTTGTCCTGTGGAGTGGGGCCTCCAAGGGAGTATCTGGATTAGCCAGCTGAGACATAGAATTCCACAGGTGCTTAAGCCTGGTAGGGAAGTGACAGATAGCAGCTCAGAGATTCTGTGCAGGCTATGAGGGGCTTCCAGACCAGGATAAGAGACTTGTTCTGCTGTAAGGGTGACCTCTGGGAGCAACAGCTAAATCATGCAGCTAGCAGAGGGGAATCCAAAGTATATTAGATATGTAATAGATAATACAAATAGTAGACTAATCACCTAGCAGAGGGGAATCCAAAGAGAACAAGTCTAAGGATCTATTCTGCTCAGTGCAGCACATCAGGGGGTGGTGGAGGCATGGGAATAACTGTGTAGGTGACTAGAGTTAGCTGAAGTGCACAATGATGGATCATGGAGAGTTCTGGGGGTCTCCAGAGATCTCCCAGAACCCATAGAGTGTCCCAGAGCTATCAAACAAGCCTTGGGGAAGTGGAAACAGGCAAGGAGAGTCAGTGTCAGACAGGGGCAGAGGTCAGAAAAGGGTAGTTCCCTGACAACAGTGGGACCACAAGGCTGCTCTCCAGACAGCCTCTGCACATGTGCCAGAGGCTCAGGAACTGTGGGAGCAATTGAGGCAGCTGGAGGCTCAGTCTGTGGGGGTGATCAAGTGGCAAGGGGTTTCTGAGGCATGGGCAGTCAGAGTAGAGGTTGAGGAGGGACAGAGGTGGGAGAAGTGGCTGGCCAATGAAGTGGCCTTGGGGTGAGGGGGAGTTCTTCATGAGTGTCTTCCTTGCTCCAGCCCTTCTACTGCTGACCTTGCACTTTTCCTTCCAGATTGGGTCCATGAACATCAAAGGGCATCCAGGGCCTTTGCCTTGATCCAGGACAGCATGAGGAGGTTGCCTGGGGATCTTCCTCCAGAGATGGAGCAGGAGATGGGGCAGATGGGGTGGCTTCTGGCAGGTCACTGGCAGAGGAATTTGGTGGACCCAGGGTCATGGTGAGAGGTGGCAGTAGATATTGGGAAGATATTGCTGCAGCATGAGGAGCTCCTAGCTATTATGGCAGCCCATTCCAGGGTTCTCAGGTGTCATCCTCAGGTCCATAGCCTTTCCAATGAACTAGATACCAGAGCTGACCATAGACAAGGTAGGAGTTGAGGATGTGGTTGACCTCATAGTGGTATTTGTCCTTGACTTCAACAGGCAGAGGTCAGCTTGGGCATTGGCTGGGGAAGGAGTCTGGAGTATACTGCTCAAGTAGGTGGACATGGAAGACAGAGTGGAGGCCTTTTAATCCTGGAGGTAGGTCAAGCTTGTAGGCATGGGTTGAAACCTTCCAGAGAATCTTAAAAGGGCCAAGCTGTTTGTGATAGAGCTTCACTGAGGGTCTCCAGGTCTTGAAGTTGCATTAGTCAAGCCAGATGAGGGTGCTGGGGGCCCAGTTGGGGGTCATTTCACATCAGATGTTGGTGTGTTTGGAGTAAGCTTAATTGGCAGTGTCAATCTCATTCTGGAGGAACTGGTGGAGGGAGCAGAGGTCCTCAGCAACTTTGTGGGTGATGTGCAAGAAGATGTCCTTGAAGGACAGGGTCAGTTGGGGGTTGTAACCCTTGTTAGTGTAAAATGGGAAGACTGGTGGTGGAGTGGGAGGTGTTATTGTAAGTAAACTTGGCAAGGGGCAGTTCTGCATGCCAGTTGTTCTGTAAATAATAAATGTAAAGGTGGAGGTACTGCTCTAAGGTCTGGTTTACTTGTTCTGTTTGTCTGTTGGTCTCTGGGTGGTAGGTGGTCAAGAGGTTGGACTTGATCTTGAGTGCCTTGCATAGTGATTGCCAGAACCAGGAGACAAACAAGGGGCCATGGTCAGAGATGACATTGTCTAGAAGTCTGTGCTTGGAGAAGATGTCTTCAAGGAACAGTTTGGCAAACTCCAGAGCATTGTTGGTGGTGCAGCAGGGGAGGAAGAGTGCTTGCTTGGTGAGTCAGCAAATAGTGATGAGGATTGTGTTGAAACCTTCAGAGTTGGGGAGTTTGATGATGTAGTCCATCAAGATTGAGAACCAGAGGTGGTGGCTGATGGGGAGGGGCTTCTTTGGGTAGATGTCCAACCTTTGGGTGAGGGTGTCAGGCTTTGCTCTGAGTTGTCCCAAGCAATAATGGATGGTGAAGTCATACTCAGATAGGGTTTCAGACCAGCAGGCTTGTTGTTGGCTAAGTTGCTTGGTGGTTGTGGAATACTGTAGGTTGTTGTGGTCTGAGTAGACTTGTATGTGGTGTGGAATTTCTTTGAGGTAGGCCCTCCACTGCCAGAAGGCTTTGACAATTGCAAGGAGTTCCTTGTCATAGATGTTGTAGTTGAGTTCCACAGGGATCAGGGATCATTGAGTGGGTGTAGAAGGTGATAGGGCAGAGGTCCTTGCTATTGGAGCCCATCTGGGAGAGTATTCTGGCAATGGCATAGTTGGAGGCATTGCATTTAAGTACAATGGGGAGGGTGGGGTCAAAGTGGCAGAGGATTGGTGTGGAGGTAAAGGCCTTCTTCAGAAGAGCAAATACACTTTGACACTTGCTGTCCCAGTCCCAGGGGATGTCCTTCTGGGTGAGTCAGTTGAGGGTTTTATAATTCCAGAGGAGTTGTCAATGAACCAGTGGTAGAAGTTAGTGAAACCCAAGAAGGACTGTACCTCTTTGATGTTCCAGGGCAGGGGCCAATTGAGGATGGCCTCAATCTTCACCAGGTCAATTTGTATGCCATCTGGAGTGACAATGACTCCCAGATACTTGACCTCAGTGGTGTGGAAAGAGCACTTCTTGGGCTTGGTGTAGAGGTGGTACTCCTGGAGTTGTTCTAGGATGTGTCAGACAAGATTCTGGCATTCTCTTCAAGAGTTTGAGTAGATGAGGATGTCATCCAGGTACACAATAATGAAGACATTGTTCATATTGTGGAAGATATCATTCATGAAATACTGACCAAAGGGCATCACTAGATACTCAAAGAGGCCATAGCAGGTATGGAAGGTGGTCCTACATTCATGTCCCAGAGTAATCTGGATATTGTTGTAGCCAGACTGGAGGTCTATCTTGGTGTAGATCTTGGCACTGTGGAGACAGTCAACAAGGTCACCAATCAGGGGGAGAGAATACTGGTTTTTTTTGGTGACTTTGTTGAGACCCCAGTAATCAACCCTCCTTCTTCTTGGCAAAAAGGACCAGGGCCCTGGCAGCAGAGGTCAATGGCATCAGGGGTGTGGTAGTGGGGTCCAGGTTGTTGGAGGCCAGGCAGGGTCATTCAGGCCCTTGTACCAGTTGCAGGAGGTGTTGGGGGGAAGCTGTCAGGGTGTGCCTAAAGGAGTTCAGGGTGGGGGTACTTCTTCCTTCTCTTCTTGGTTGTCCTCAGGCATGGTAGGAGTGCTGGTAGCTCCAGTGCTGCTGGGAGCAAACTCAGAGTCATCAGGGTTGTAGGGAGAGCAGGGGTGGAGGGTGATGGCAGCTGCCAGGCAGGGTTTGGGGCTGGGGAACCACATGGTGAGGTCCTTCCAGCCAATGTTAGAGTTGACATTGCATAGCCAGGGTAGTCCAAGCACAATCAGAGTTGCCTCTGGAAGTTGGGTCATGATCAGGTGGGTTGGGAACTGTAAGCCATTGTCAAGAGTGAGGGAGCCAGAATGGAATTTGGTGATCCCAGTGGAGGCAGATCTTCCATCAAACAGCTATAGCTTTAAAGGCATGTTAAGGGGTTTATGGAGGAGGCTGAGCTGGTTGCTGATGAAGGTTCCAGAGGCTCCACTATTGACAAGGGCAGGGAGGATGGCAGGGGAGTTGCTGAGGTGGGCATTGATGATGAAAGATCATGTGGATCTTGAGTGGAGCTGCAGAGAGGTTTGGGGAATGTCAGGGGTGACTTCTGAGACATTGGGATGGAGAGGGATGTTGAAGGGGATGGGTCCCAGGTTGGGTGAGCTATCCTGATCAAGGCAGAGGGTGAGACTTGGCCAATCAATGTGAGGGTTAGTTGTTCAGAGCCAGAAAAACTCAAGAGTTGGAGGTCTTGCTGTTGTCCATTGGCAAAGGTGATCTTTGTCTCTATGCAATGAGTGATATTGCCAGCAGAGGTTGGGTTGCTGTTGAATAGCTTCAGTGGGATTGGAAGAGGGAGTTGCCAGGGAGGCTGTGGAGCAAGTGTCACTAAGGATTTGTCAATGAAGTTATCAGTCATGCTGCTATTGATCAGAGTGGATACAGAGTCAGGAGAGAAGGAGAGAGTGATGCAGAGGAGGAGATTGTGGGCAGAGTGCAAGGAGAGGTGTGCCAAGAGGGTGTCTAGAGTGATTGCCATTGCATGGAGGTAAGTAGCCAGGGCAGAGAAGATGTTGGGGTCTGATCTGTGATTTAGTGTGTCTTCATGACCTAAACTGCTGGGTTGTTTTCTGTAAACTGATAATTGCAGTCTTCCCCATTGATAGTCCAGACAGCCCATCCCATAACCTGGCATTTAGAGCAATCATTTATGAAATGGCCCTGCTCACCACACAGAATACATGCCCCTTCCTTCCATCATTGTGCTTGAGTCTCTGCTAGGACATTGATCCAGGGCCAGTCCTTGATCTGGTTGGCACATAAGGCCTCTTGATCATCTGCAAAGTCTGGGGGGTCATCTGGGTCTGGGAAATCATCAGCTCCAGGGTCCAGAGGGTCCAGGGCATCATAGAGGTTGGCAGTGTTGGGCTGAGCAGTGGGATGAGGTCTGGGGGGTCAAGTTGTACTAGTTGGGCCTCATTCAGGGGAGAAGCAGGGCAGGAGGTTAGTGAGTATTGCAGGGGCAATGGTCCAGTTGTTGTTGGCCACTCCAGACTGCCAGCTGGGGTTGCCAGAGGGGTTTCAGCTGTTCCACAGGCCTTGGTTTTTGCTCTGGTCTTCCCAATATCACTGATCAATCTGGGTGATGAGGGCCTTGTATCTGTTGTATGTAGGTTGCTTAGGTGCAAGGTGGAGAATGTCCTTGATCCAGTGTGGGAGGGTGTGGCAAAGGGCAACCCAGAGGGCATTGTAATTCCAACTGGGATCATAGGCCTCCCATTTGAACTGGATAATGAAGGTCATAAATTGTTTGTTATTGCACATCTAGAGGTTGTAGAGGTTTTCTTCCATCTTTGCTACAGTGTCAAATACTCCAAACTTACTAGAGAATTCCTAAGTGAAGGTGGGCCAATTGGAGAGTACCAGGTTGTTGGGGTCAAACCAGAGCAGAATTGTATAGTGGTCAAAGGTGATGCCCTGCAAGTAGGAGGTGGAGAAGGCCACTCATGAGCTCTCAAGCTGAAAAGTGATGGGCTTAGCTTGAAACATTGTGAGACACTGTGTCAGAAAGGTCCACCATTTCTGGGGGTCTTGGCCATTGAAAGGTTCCAGTTTCTGAATGTCAAACTCACCTCTCTGAGCCAGGGCATTGCAAGTATTGTCCTGTGTGTTTTGGGTTTAGAGTGGGGGTCTGGCATTGTAGTAGTAATAGTAGTTATTCCTGCCTCTATGCTGAGGGGAAAAGTTGTCCATGGCCAGGCCCCATCTACCAGGAGGTCCACTGTTGGGAGGCATGCCTCAAAAGTCTAGGCCAGCATTGCCTGGGGAAGGTCTGTGGGCCCAGCAAGGGGGGGGCCCAAAGTTGTTGGTGTCAGTGGGTCAGTTAGATAAGGGGATAGGTGGGAGTCAGGGCAGCACAGGAGGAAGAGTTGTTCTGGGGACTCTGGGGCTGAGAGGCTGTCAGAGGGAGGCTGGGGGGTTGTTGCAGAGGGGCAGGGCATATCCCCAGGAGGGGTGGAGGTCTACATGGGGGGTCAGTCTCTGGGGAGCTCAGGAGCTCCTTCTTGAGGGGTGGGTTCCCTGCCAGGGATCTCTGGCTTGTTGATGTAGGAGAGGATGTGGGTGGAAGGGAGGTTGTTGTTGGTGGGGAGGGGGTGGGGGGGCTTCTGGGTGTGGTGCTCAGGCTCAGTGGGCTGGTCCCAGATGCAGAAGGCACTGGGGACAGAGTTGGCCCTGGGGCAAGCAGAGAGAGCTAGGGTGTGGGTGGTGGGCTGGTCAAAGAGTCCTCTAGCAGGGTTGAGAGACCTCAGGATGTTGGATGTGGCATTGAGCTCCTCCTGCTGGCAGGGAATGGGGACCAGGGCTTCATCTTGGGCTCTGGTGGATTCTTCTCACTACACATAGAAAGAGCAGGTGGGGTCCAAGGGGTCTTCAAAACAGTGGGGGTTTGGGCTGGTGTGGATCTTATTGATCAGGGTGCAGAATTCTTCCTTGAGGCCAGCATCAATCCTGAGGGTGCTCTGGATATTCTCAGGGAGGGTGCCCTGCTAATAGCACTTGTAGAAGTCCAGAAGGCAATCTGGCCAGGTTTTCAATGTCTCAGAGATGTTGTGGTGTTTGAGGCTGATGAGGAGGGCTTGTGCTCATTTGGCAAATTCAGTGGGAGATGGGCAGAGAGAGTGGAGGACCTTGTTGTTCTGTTGGATGTAGGCTTTGACCCATTACTGTCTAGGAGAGGGTGGGGCTTGGACAGGGGGAGCAATAGAGGGTTAAGGCCATGGGGGAAAATAGCCATCAAGTTGTTCAAGGGAAACTGGGGCCACAGCAGGGGTTGAATAGGCATAGTAGGGTCTAGAGGGAAAGGCCAAGGGCACTGGGGCTGTGGGTGCCCATGAGGCCAGAGGGGTGCCAGGCTGCATGCAGGAGTAGGTCCCTTCAATGGAGTATGAGGAGTGGCACCAGTCCGGGGGGAGGGTCCCTGACTGACAGATGGGCCATAAGAGGTTGGGTTCTGATCTGGGACCCAGTACCCCAGGGTGGGTGTGACATAGCAGTCAGGCATTGGATAGAATGGAGGATAGTAGGGGTTGGGTACTGGCCTACTGTAGTAATTGGTTAGGTAGCCAGCAGCCAGGTACACAGGATTGTATTTAGACATTGGGAATGGGGTAAGGGGAGAGTCTTGATATTATGTCAGGTTCTGCTGACCATGGAGGCTCAGCTGCACTGAGTGAGTCCCTTACTAGGTGGACACAATGTCTACATTTACAATCCCATGCTCTGGTCAGCTCTGGAAGAGTGAAACTGAGTGTGCAAAGTGGGGAAACTTGGTCCAGGAAAGTCTGGGATGCTCCAGTGGGCTAGACAGAGTGATGGATGAGTGTAGTAGAGGATGGTATGGAGCTCCAGAGTCAAGTATCAAGAGTTATATGGTAACTCAGGGCAAAGTCTGAGTTGAAGGTGCAGAGATGTTTCAAAGGCTATGAAGTTGGGTAGAAGTTGAGGAGAAATGGGAGTAGAGTTGGAGATGGTCAAGGGAGTCAAGATGAGATGAGAGACTTGGAGAAACAAGACAAGACAAGACTTAGAGAGATAGATGGGAGATGAAGACAAAAAAGGAAACTGATAAGGTGTAAACTGATAAGATCAAGACAGAGGAGATTGAAACAGATAAAATTGAGAGACAATACAGAACAGCAAGATGGAAGACACAGAAATGTAACAGACAAGGTAAGGCAATCAATATCAAGACTACTGTACTTAACACTACTCTATGGTCTAAGTACCTGCAGAGAAACTCATCTGGGGATGTGAGTCTAAGGCCAGACCACACCAGGTGGGTCTTGGGTGCAATTGTTTGGGGTGTCCCAGGACTGGCTAGCCAGGTGTTGGTAGTGTCTGATGCATACCCATGATGCATGCTGGGGAGGGTGGAGTCTTCAGCCCTGCCTCACCTTTCAGGAAGGACTCCACCCCTCTCTTATGATCCATATTGATAACATGGCTTGTGGGTGCCCAGATGATGAACACATAGACACCAGGTATAAGGTGGCATGCAAGCAGTGGCAGCTGATGAAACTCAAGTGTGAGCTGCAATGTACTCAGCATCCTCCAGTTCCCTTTCACTCTCTGGCTACCCCTCAAGTGGGTGCAATCCTTCCTATTCCCTCTCATGTTGCTCCTTTCCATGCTCCTCCAGCTGCTCCCCAACATCCTCTATCCCAGGGAGCCCCTATGGATGTTGACACCTCCTGCCAGCAGTCCTCCACCCCCTTGTTGTGTCAATGCTATGGAAAGGCTGGCCACTTTGCCTGTTATTGTCCTAAGGGTTGGAAGTGTATTACCTCTCTTCATCAGAGCAGGAGGAGCTGCTTGCCCAGCTCCTAGCAGCTCAGGATGTGTCAGGAGCCCCCTCTCCAGATGCCCTCCTACCTACTCTGCCCACTGAGGTTGTCCATGAGTCAGAGGTTGCATTGGCAGAGCCAGAGGAGGATATTTAAAGAGGCAATGGATGACCTGTATGCCCCTGTTGCCTAGTGCTAATTGTTTTGCCTCCCTGTTTGTAGAATCAAATATATCTGTTGCTGCTATTAATACTATGCCCAAAACAACAAGCCCCCCCTCAGACATACAAAGCCCCCTCCCAGCTAAAGCCTCAGCTGAGAATACTCCTCCTAGCCCATGCACTCAGATTCCTGCATGGGAATGTCATCTTCCCCATTGCTACATTGTTGCTTCCACCCCTTCTGTCAACTCCTTGAAGCTACAAGTTGAAATTGAGACAACTGACACCCAGCAGACCCAAAGCATTGTTGCCCTGCTTGACAGTGGAGCAACAGGCCTCTTCCTTGACACAGACTATGTGCAACAACACCATCTCACTACCTGCCCCCTCTCTTGTCCAATCCCTGTATACAACATTGATGGCACACTCAACAGAGCTGGCTCTATTTGCTCTGTAGTGGATCTGGTGCTTTGTTATCAGGACCCTTCTGAATGTGCCACTTTTCCTGTCACTAGTTTGGGGAAGCAAGAAATGATCTTAGGGTTCACCTGGTTACATGAACATAACCCTGAGATTGGCTGGACTAAGGGTGAGGTAAAGATCAGCCATTGTCCCCATTGTTGCCTGACCTGTGTGGAGGAGGCCCACAAGGAGCATAGAGCAAAGGTCCCCCTTCCATGTTGAAGTGGATAGCTCTGACTTTGCCACAGGAGCAGTTCTATCTCAGCAATCCAAGGAGGATGGCAAGTGGCATCTTGTAGCCTTCTACTCAAAGAGCCTTAATGCAGTAGAATGGAACTACAAGATCCATGACAAGGAGATGCTGACCATGATTCAATCCTTTGAAGAATGGCAGCATTTTCTTGAGGGTGCATGACACAAGTTTGAAGTTTGGACAGATCACAAGGACCTAGAGTACTTCTGCATGGCAAAGAAGCTCAATTGACACCAAGCTCAATGGTCCTTGTATCTGGCTAACTTTGACATCTCACTGCACCATAAACCTGGATGGAGCATGGGTAAGCCAGATGCATTATCTAGGCAAGTTGACCATGGCACTGGGGCAGGTGATAATGACAACATCATCCTCCTCAAGCCTGAGCTCTTTGCCATTCATGCTCTAGAAGGAATTGTGGTCCAAGGGGATGAGGCAAACATCCTCAAGGACATTCGGTGAAGAAATCAAGAGGGTGTGCAAGAGGATGCAGTGGCCCAGGCCACTCAGGCCCTTCAAGCATGATGAGCCAGTGGGGTTAAGTCAGTACATGCAGACAAGTGGCCTCTCCAGGATGGGCTTCTAACCTTCAGAGGACACATCTATGTTCCTAACATCCCAGAACTCTGTTGTCACATTGTGGAGAAACACCATGACTCTCATGTAGCTGGACATCCTGGTAGATGAAAACACTGGAACTGGTGTCCCAGAACTACTGATAGCCTCAGATGTCCCAATATGTAGGCACCTACACCAGCACCTGTGAACTCTGTCTTCACACCAAGCCTTGCTGCCAGTCACTCATGGGTTAGCTTCATCCTCTCCCCATTCCAGCCACCTGTTGGAGTGTTGCCTCAGTAGATGTCATTGTGGAACTCCCAGATGCTCATGGGTATGATTCTGTAATGGTCATAGTGGACCTTTATGGAACAAGCCCACTTCATCCCTACTCATACCACCTGCTCAGCCATAGGAGCAGCTAGTCTGTATTGGAAGAATGTCTGGAAACTCCACAGTCTGTCTGATGGGTATGTCTCTGATTGAGGCTCTCAGTTTGTGGCAGAATTCACT